>CAUYPO010069392.1:0-16898 GCA_963574435.1 Cheirogaleus major | reverse complement strand
GGCCAATTAATTGCTTTCTATTTATAGTAGAGACGGGGTCTCGCTCTTGCTCAGGCTGGTTTCGAACTCCTGAGCTCGAGCGATCCGCCCACCTCGGCCTCCCAGAGAGCTAGGATTACAGGCGTGAGCCACCACGCCCGGCCAGTTTCAGCATTTTCTATTGATAAATTCTATGACAAGAAATTTTGCTTCTGATTTAAACACAAATTGCTTAGGAAAATGGATATAGCAGGTAAAAATATAGTAAAAATAAGGTGGTTTTGCTTTGTTTTGGTTTTTTTTAGAGACAAGGTCTTGTTCCATCACCCTGGCTATAGTGCAATGGCCCAATCATAGCTCAACACAACCTCAAATTCATGGGTTCAAGCAATCTTCCTGTTTTAGCCTCCCAAGTAGATAGGACTACAGGCACACACCGCCATGCCTGGCTAATTTTTAAATTTTTTTCAGAGACAGGGGTCTTGCTATGTTGCCCAGGCGGGTCTCAAACTCCTGGGCTCAAGTGATCCTCCCACCTCAGCTTCCCAATCTCATGCTGGGATTACAGGCATGAGCCACCACGTCCTGCAACATAGTTAATAATTACTGTGCCAATGCTGGCAGTGAGATTATATTAATTCTCCAGACTGGGGAGTAGGAAGCAATGTTATATAAAGACCAAATTTCCTGTATATATTCAGAATTATTTAGAAAGAGCTATACACCAAAACTCTTCTTGAGTTCATTGTTGGCTTACCTCTTCTGCTCCTTCTTGAACGGAGCAATATGTAAAATAGTTCCCCAAATGAGCTCCTTCTGATTTGAAAATAGATCCATCTCCAGGATAAATCTCTACTGAGTTCATATTTTGATGAGTAAGTCTAAGGAAGAGAAATAATCATTAAAATTTTTTTTTCTTATTGAGATTAAAACATCCATGAAGGCAGTCATTAAAAAAAAAAACCTAAGCAAAGAAACATAGTTTTTTTTGCCTATCCAGAGTAGTGGATAATTTCATATTTGGAACTCTATCAGCTAAATTAACTTTTTTACAAAGATGAACAGAACACATAGAATTGGTTTATGTATTTATTTTAACAACTAAACTCAGAGCTTCTGTAATTCAAGCATCTTGTCTTATTATCCTTCTCATACTCCTATTGCCAATCACAGGGCTGGCACGTAATAGTCGCCACATCAATATCTATCACACAGGAGTTAAATACACCACTTCCAGAATCTGAAAATAGAGTATTCTTTAACACATTGACTGGCACATTAGAAAAAATAATTTTTCCCTGGGGCCATGGTGTTTTTATTACAAAAATAGAATAAAAACTTCAAAAACAAAACTATCCTTTCTAATTTAATGAAAAAATTGTTATTTTTTATTGCGTTCTGTGTGTGAGTTATATGCAATGAAACTGTCAATATTAATTGTAAGAATAAGAACATCAATAAGTAAGATTTTCACGAATCAAATGCTATTACATATGCTTCATCAGGCCCTAGGCTCAAAACTACCATGAGTTGAAAAGAACTCACATGGCAGTTGATGTGTTAATAATGAAATGGGTAGAATTAATAATTTTTGGATGAGATTAGCCATTTGTGCAAGGAGCCACCTTAAGAAAGAGGACTGACTGTACCTGCAGCAACCAAGAAATAATCAAGGTATTATTTTATAACATATAAAAACATAAGCCAAGTTAATTTTATTAATATCTATGTTAGAATATCTTGTGAGAAGGGATGGGTCTTCACACAGGAAAAGCAGAGGGTCCCCCCTCCCCTCCAAAAACACTTTAACAATGCTCTTTTAGCATTATTCATGCAAGTAAAACTCACAATCTGGCCAACATTACTATTCTGGTCACTAGAGAGGTGTCCTTTGTTGTGGGGTACAGATAATTCAATGCAATAATGCTGGCACAGAGCAGCCAATCAATGAATGTTTGCTTTGTGAATAAGGCCAAAATTTCTCTTAGGCTATCTAACTTCTCTAATTCCATGCTCAATAGGCAAACTACTATTTTGACTAATTCAAAACACTAGATCCTCTGATGCTTGGAAAGGGTATCCTAAATAAGTGATATGAATATTACATTCACTAGCACAACTGATCTCTGTCATTGGAGTTGCTATACAAGTCTTGTAAACATGGTTAATGTGATTGAGTCACAAGACCCCTGTGTACACTAATTAGTTTTGAGACCTATAATACTCAGGACAAAACACAGGAGGCACAGTCAGCCCAGTAGAACTGTGTCCTCTTGTGAAAATCTGTCTGCAAGGCTAGTCCCATCCTCTGTGTGACATCAATAATGCCTCCAATTCCAACATAGGTGCTTTACCTATATGTAACACCCTTGTACCAAACCACTTTCACTAGTTCAGGGTAGGAATATTCTTCTTCATCAGACTGTTTCTGTAAAAGTGAATTACAAAAATTCCACCTGTGAAGGATAAAATACAAGCTATTACTGTTGGTTACTCAACATAATTACCTTTTTTTTTTTTTTTTGAGACAAGAGTGTGGCTCTGTTGCCCGGGCTAGAGTGCCGTGGCGTCAGCCTAGCTCACAGCAACCTCAAACTCCTGGGCTCAGGCAATCCTTCTACCTCAGCCTCCCCAGCAGCTGGGAATACAGGCATGCGCCACCATGCCTGGCTAATTTTATATATATATATATATATATATATGTTTTAGTTGTCAGATAATTCCTTTCTATTTTTTCAGTAGAGACGAGGTCTCACTCTTGCTCAGGCTGGTCTTGAATTCTAGGCCTTGAGCGATCCACTCGCTGAGGCCTCCCAGAGCGCTAGGATTACAGGCGTGAGCCACGGCGCCCAGCCAACATAATTACCTTTAAAAGTCAACAAAAGAGTACTACTGTAACAAGATTTCTTGTGTAACTCATTAGCTCAAAGAGAAAAAAAATATGAAAGTATATTAATCAAATTTAAAAACAAGTCTTCTTTTCCCACACATTTTTCTAGTATTTTCAATAATCTCATTATTGAATCTTAGCCTAATTCTTAATACATAAATTAACAGTTTTACAAACATTTAAAATTTGGCTTAGATTCAAACAACAAATATTTAGTGAGATATCTATGGTAGGCAGAGTACTATACTATACATACTGGATATATTACATCCTCAAAAGCAGACACAGTCTCTGCCCTCAATGGAAATTCTTATGGCAGAGACATTAAGTAGTAAACATTGAGTGTAAAGGAGGAGGAAGTACTGGATATTGTGAGATGGTATAACAAGGACCTAACTTGTCAAGGGTCTTCAGGAAAATAACCCTAAAGAAGTCAGACTTCTTTCCTGACAGAAATATCTTCTTTCCTGACAGAAATCTCCCTCTTCCTTGAGAGAAATCTCTCCCTTTCCTGACAGAAATCTCCTCTTTCCTGACAGAAATCTCTCTGTATCCTGACAGAAATCTCCTCTTTCTTGACAGAATCTCCCCTTTTATGACAGAAATCTCTCTCTTCTTGACAGAAATCTCCCTCTTTCTCGGGAGGATTCTCTTCTTTTATGACAGAAATCTCTGTGTTTCCTGAAAGAAATCTCCTGTTTCTTGACAGAAATCTCTCTTTTCCTGACAGAAACCTCTTCTTTTCTGACAGAAATCTCCTCTTCCTTAACAGAAATCTGTCTCTTTTTTAACAGAAATTTCCTCTTTCCTGACAGACATGTGTCTCTTTCCTGACATCTTTCTTTCTTGACAGAAATCGCTTTCTTGACAGAATTCTCGTTTTTCCTGACAGAAGTCTCCTTTCCCTTCACAGAAATCTCCTCTTCCTTAACAGAAATTTGTCTTTCTTAACAGAAATCTCCTCTTTCCTGACAGACTTCTCCTCTTTCCTGACAGACATCCCCTCTTTCTTGACAGAAATCGCCTGTTCCCTGACAGAAATATGTCTCTTTTCTGACAGAAATCTCTCTTTCCTGACAGAAATCTGTCTTTCTTAACAGAAATCTCCTCTTTCCTGACAGAGATCTCTTTGTTTCTTGACAGAAATCGCTCTTTCTTGATGGAAATCGCTCTTTCTTGACAGAAATCTCTCTTTCTGACACAAATGTCTCTTTCTTCACAGAAATCCTCTTTCCTGACTGAAATCTCCTTCCTGGCAGAAATCTCTTTCTTGACAGAAAATCTCCTGTGTCGTGACAGAAATCTCCTGTCTTGACAGAATTCTTGTCTTTCCTGACAGAAATCTGTCTCTTTCCTGACAGAAGTCTCCTCTCCCTTCACAGAAATCTCCTCTTTCCTGACAGAAATCTCTTTCTCGACAGAAATCTCCTCTCTCCTGACAGAAATCTCTTTCTGGATAGAAATCTCCTCTCTCCTGACAGAAATCTCCTCTCTGCTGACAGAAATCTCTCTTTCCTGACAGAAATCTCCTCCTTTTGTTCCAGCAAGTGTTAACAGCAAGTGTAACAGTCCGTGTAACAGCTCTTGGCCGGGGAAATAACCAAGCAGCATGCGGAGAGTCGGAGAATAGCCTTTATTCAGCCAGCAGACTCAGCCAACTTCTGATCTTCTTCCCTCCCTTCCTTGTTCTCCTCCAGGTTTTTATACCCTTAGTAGGACTCAAAAAGCATCCAATCAGCAACAAGCTTTAACATCCAATCAGCAACAAGCTTTAACATCCAATCAGCAACAGTGGGATTCAAAAAGTACCCAATCAGGATCACACGAGCAGCGAGGCCTGAGGACGGGAGCAGATGGCCAAGCACCGGGCACTGGCTTGGAGCACTGGCCCGGACCGGCACACTAGGCCTGATCCCAACAGCATGCACCCACCTGCCACGGCCTCCAGCTGGCCCCGCGCAGCACCGGCCTGCTGGGATGCGGAGTAGCGGGGAGGCGGTGCCCAACGGTTTTCCCTGTCACTTTCTGACAGAAATCTCCTCTTTTCTGACAGAAATCTCCCTTTCCTGACAGAAATCTCTCTCTTTCCTGACAGAAATCTCTCTTTCTGACAGAAATGTCTCTCTTTCTTGACAGAAATCTCCTCTTTCCTGATAATAATGTGTCTCCTTCCTAATGGACATCTACTTTTTCCTGACAGAAATCTACTTCTTCCTGAAAGAAATCTGTTTCCTGAAAAAATCTCCTCTTTCCTAACAGAAATCTCCCTCTCCTCAGAAATGTCCCTCTTTCCTGACAGAAATCTCTCTCTTCCCTGACAGAAATCGCTCTTTCTTGACAGAAATCTCTCTCTTTTCTGACAGAAATTTGTGTCTTTCTTGACAGAAATCTCCTGTCCTGAAATAAGTCTCCTCTCCCTTTACAGAAATCTCTCGCATTCTGGGCAGAAATCTCTTTCCTGACAGAAATCTCTCCTTTCCTGACAGAAATCTTCTGCAGAGTAAAGAGCAGGAGTAGTGGAGAAAGTGAGTTTGAGCGCACATTCTTGGGATTGCTAGAAGTTCACTTTAGCAAGCGTAGAGAAAGCAAGGGCAAGAGTGGTGAAAGAGTTGAGGATTGCTGATACAGGAGAAACCCAGATCATGAAAGAGCAGTTAAGCTACGTTACAGATAATAGATTTCAACCTAAAGCTGGTGGTAGGTTATCAAAAACCTGTTAATTTGGAACCATAAATCTCTTTCAATATGTACTCATAACAATGGATTTTCCCATTTTAACCAGATAACGGCAAACCTGAAAATCATTCCATTTTTTAAAAAATAGCAAATGTATATGGAAAGACAATCTGAGATCAAATCTCAGTTCTACAGGTACTAGCTGTGTGCCTTTGCTGAAGTTATTTAACATTTCCATGTCTCAAGTTCCTCTAAAAAAGGGGAATAATGATAGTTCTTAATTTATGGTGTTTCTACAAGAATCAAACAGGTGAAGTCCAACAGTGCCTGGCATATAAGTGTTCTGTAACTGTTAGCTATTATCATTACTACTGACCTATTTACACAAAGTTCATGTTACAAATCTACAACTATTTAATATTAAGTTATTTATCTCTTAGTAGAGGCAAAAGTTTTATGCCAGGGCATCCAGAAGCCTCTCCATATTTACCCCGTTTGAAAATGGACATATTTACAGTTATCCAAAGATAGGGGTAGCTCCTGAGGCTACGTATTAACAAAAGCACCAGCAAGCAGGTCATGGGCTCCAGTGAGCAGCGGCAGGTGCTCCTCTATGCTCGCTCCCACAGAGCCCTGTGCAGACTCCTGTCCCATCACTTACCACACTTTAATAATCCTTTTAGGGACAATGACCTTTACTAGACTCTTAAGTTACCAGGAAACAGGGACTATGTCTTAGTCATTTCTACAGTCACTGGGCTGAACAAAGTATTTAGTATAGAGTCAGCCTTCCATGAACATGCAATGCATGGACACAGAGTAGGAAACATAAGCAACACATTTGCTAGGGAAATTATTTACTATCAGCTAAAAACAAAGTTTTGGATCAACTACATGAACTTTCCTTATGAATATTACCATGTAATTTAGAAAGAAAATTATCCTTAAAGATGAGTTTATGACAAAAGCTTTATGAACAAAAGACATTCTTCTATTACCTGTGCAGGTGTGGGACAGGACAGCTGAGTAACAAGGCCCTAGGAAGAACAGAAACCTCTTTTCCTCTTTCCTCTGAAACAGCAGAAGTTAAAATTCTACTCTGGGTGATATGCGCATCAATTTTAGACATACTGCTAACTTTAGTATGAAAACGAAGAGCTAAAGACAAAGGATATTTCCATTCCTCTGGACAGGCTGCCACAGACCAGTGTTGCTTTGTCCATGTGTATACACATGAGTGTTTTGTACCAGGTGAAGGCAGCTCTTCCTTCCCTTCAGTTCTATTTACATTACTCATCTTCTTTAAAGGTTCTTTGGATTTCATGATGTGGCAATAAAGTTCATTTTCTTTATTCTTCAGTCTCTGTCTTGATAAATTTCCAAATGTATAGATTTTGCCAGTTTTTTCAACTAGTTTCTCTTTTTGGGCTGACAACACTACAGATGACTCTGGCTTCTGGCTAACTTTACACAAAAAATGTACTGTAAATTCATGCTGAGATCTGGGCAGGCAAAGGTATGCGTGACCATCTAAAGATGTTATCTTCACGGTGCCACTTTCCAGACATATCATGCTATCATCTGCATCAAGACTGGGCCATCTCACTTCTGAGATGTCAATGAAAATATGCTAAATTGAAGGGGGAAAAAAGATGGTATTTTCTGTTAATAGTCCAATTTTTCCATACATTTTATACTTAAATATTGTGTAAGAAAGCTCTTAAGTATTTGTATTTTCACTACCTAGAAAGAATGAAAAGTGGAAAGGCAGATGTCAGCCTATATATGGTTTTCCAGATTATATTTGATATTAAGATTATCTGTCTTATAAGAGACATAAAACACACACACGTGCACATACACACACACAAGATAGAGAAAAGAAGAAAAAGAAATGTCTTGATTGTATTTAGTGTTAAACATATTTTGGTTTAAAATGTACTAAATCAGAGATAAATAAATTTGCACTCTCCTATCCAAGAAACCTACTCTGAAAAAGAACAGAAATGAGGAAGAAGCAGCCTTATGATATGCTATACTAAAAGCAATCACAGCTAAAAAATAAAAATTAAATAAATAAATAAATTTTTCTTTTTAAAAAAAGCAGTCATGGCTTAAATAGTATGGGACTAGCATAAAAACTCATTGACAGAACCACTCAGAAAATACAAAAACAGAGTCAATGTATCTTAAAATGTTATATGTGATAATATAAGCTTTTCAAAGCAAGAGGCACAAGAGAGAATGATTTAATAAACAGTACTAGAATTATTGAACAGCATTTGGGAAATGCTATCTCAGAGGGTTATCACATGGACTAAAAAAGATAACATGTATAAAGTACCTATCCTAGACAGTCCCTGGCACTCCATACACTAAAATAAATTCCAGGTGGCTTAAAGAGTAACATTTTACAAAGCTGAATTACTAGAAGGAAAATTGGTCCTGACCAATAGCAAACAGACTCATAGCAAGTAACATTGTGAGTTGTGTCTTTTCATATAAAATATAAACAGTAGGTACTGCTGTCATTAATAGTCTTTTAATCAATTAATTTTGCCAAGAGTTTAACATTTCAACTTCCATTTATGTAAAATCTTAAATTTATAAAAAATATTGTCAAGAAAACCTCTTAAATTTACAGTACTACCTATATGTACAGATGTCAGGATGTTAAAATTAAGGGCAGTATTAATTAATGGCAAAACTGGTTTGTAAGGATGGTCAGTTAAGAAAGTTCTCTCTTCTAAAACTAGACTGTCGAATAATGCTACTGCAGCATCAGCAGTAAGCTATGCAGTTTCAATGAACAAAGTTACTGAAAAGAAACAATGGAAAAAGAGCCTTCTAGACTAAGTTATAGCTTATAACTTTTTATGGTTCCTTTCCCATAAGATAATATATTAGAAGATTACTCAGTAGGCAGGCAAGCATCACTGACAGCATAGAAAGGTATCAAAAAGTAGTTAAATGACAGTCTTCAGAATCAGACAGACTGGGTTCAAATCCTGAATTTGCCTCTAAGAAAATTTCCATAGATAAATTAGGTAAACTCTCTAAGACATAGTTTTAACACCTATAAAAAGGTGCTGATATCTAGCCAATATACCTGTTCTGATTGGTTGGACATCCATTTTGATCAGTAGTACCCATGCCACACTGGTGTTATTAAATGTTTCTAATATTATTCCTGGTTCTTGGACATAGTAAACTCTTGATAAATGAGTTATTATTCTTAAAAGTCCAAAATAAAATATAAGCAAAAGAATTTTTATAGCCATATGTAATTACACATCTCTACTACACATTAACAAATAACTACACGTAGGTTACTAAAAATGGCCACATAACTTCTTAATTTTGAGACTTTTGAGAATGAAAAGTAACCAATTTGAAAAATTCTGATTATAATTCTTGACTATAAGGAAAATGGCAGGGAGATGAACTATGTAACTTCTATGTTCCTCAGTCTGATGAATATATAGGCTTATGCATTCTATAGCAATGTGTCTATTTTCAAATGTCCCGGGAAAAAAAGACTAAACATTAAACTACCTGTTTGTAACTACCTGTCCTCAAATATTACTTATAAAAATGAAGTTTTAAAAAAATCACCTTTTTTCTTTCAGAAGGTATGATGTTTTCAGATAAAAAAGGGCGAGTAGCCGAAGAGTTTCGAAAATCTAGGGCTCGCTGTAGTTGTTCCTATAAACAGAAACATAAAATGTAAAATAATTTTGAAAAAATCAATGTAGAATGACAGTACAGTGTAATCCAGAGTACTAATCACTTTTCATATTCTAGCCCACCCTGACAATGTTTTGGAATTAAAGAGAGTAGTTTTTGTAACATCTTTACTTACTCGGTAAGTGCTAATAACAAAGTGTGTCCTTTGGCGAATTCTTTCTGGTTGTTCTAAAGGATGTGCTGAAACAGGAGGTGACTTTTCAAATAAAAATTCAGAGCCACAGGGAGAAAGCTGCAATTTGGAACCATCAGCATATTGTACTTGCACTGAATCATCTTCATAAAGTACCATTCTCACTTCAGCTGGCATTATTAAGACAGGATAAGATATCCTTCCAAGTCAAAGACTGAACAAACTAGGAAACACAATAGCACAAATAGTTTTCTTATGTACAAAAATTCTATCAAAATAAATGGATGCAGTTTCTTAGAACATAAGCAAAACACATTACCATTGTATTTACTTTTGTCGGAGGAAAAGTAATCTTTTCTTACTATATAAATAATCTCCCTATAAACACTTAAATGATCTGAAATTAACAGCCTTAACAAAATGCCTTAATTAACTCCTAGGACTTTACTCCAATATAGGAACATAACCTAGAGGGAGAAGATAGCCCACAAAGTTATAACTGTCTTTATAATTTCGGTAGCTTCACTTTTCCTTAAGTTTAATTTCTTAACTTCCATACTCAGTATCTCATTTCAAATAACAAGCAAATTTCACCTTTGCAGTAGGAATGCAGCAAATCATCTACAATACATGCAAAAGGCAGGCCAAAAGTAACTATTAGGTCTCAGGGAAAAGAACACTGAAAAAGAAATCCTACTACTTGGAATCTTGTCCCTAGCCGGCATTAAGGAAGTATTGTAGCTCCATGTCACTACTGAGCAAGTTAATCTCCTAGTATCTTATATTCATTCTCATTTCACTGCATTCAATTTCTTCTTCTCTTCTACAAGGACTCTGTGTCTTCACCTATGCTTTCCACATAGGGTTGACAGAGGAGAATTAGAGAACTGGATTTCATTCACACTCTTGTCACTTACAAGCTGTATGCTTCAGGTTGGCTGTTTCCTCATTTGTAACACATTGGTAGTAACAGGAATATTGGGTGGATTAAATGACAAAACAAATGTGATGGTGCCTAGTATTGTAGATGTCACCTTGTAGGAACTCAACCAATCTTATGATATATTTTTATTCTTTTCTAACACTAACCACATCCCCTTCTGCATTATCCCCTTCTACTCAGGTGATCAAGTTTTACTTATCGGAAAAAAATAACTTTCCATAAATAACGTTTTTCCCACTTTATCACTATTTTCTACAAATAAACCTCTCTAGTATCTACATTGCCCACTTTCTCTCCTGTCAGTCTTCAGTCCATTGCAACCCAGCTTTTTCCTCTACCTTCCTATTGACATTGTTTCACAATGGTCACCAATGTCTTCTTACACTCAATGACTTCAGTCTCCATCCTGCTAAACCTGGTCAACTTGTGACAGCATTGTCTACCTTTCTCTGCACCAAACTCTCAATTTCCCTGCCTTTTTTCCCCCCACATGAGACTGCCATGGTTTCCCTCTTTACTTTTACTGTTTTTAGTTTAATCATTCTTCTTTTTCACCATTCCCTTAAATCAAGGAATCTTCAAGATCTGACCTTAGTCCCCATTTCATCTCTTCTTACCATAAACACTTATGTCACTTTTATGTCCCATCTTGTTTTGTTTTTTAATCTTACCCCCTTCCAATGTATGTAATCAGATGCATAGGATCTAGACTATAATCTTCTGTGGAACATGTCAGGATAAGTATTTAATCATATGGTCTCTCCTGAGGCAATTCACACAACTTTAATATTTTCTTTCTCTAGAGAACTTCTAAATTTACCTAACGTCTCTCCAGGGCTTTCAGATAGCTGTCTGCTAGACCTCTCCCCATGTCCCTGTCCCATAGATAAATCAAACTCAACATGACTAAAATGGACCTTAATCATTCCCACCAAAAGCAGACTTTTGTAATATCCCCTATTTTCATTTTGTTCTCATCTCTTTCCTCAAGTCTAGTCCACATACAGTAGCCAGAGGGATCTTTCAAAATAAAATTCAGGGCTGTGTTCAGGGTCTCACACCTGTAATCCTAGCACTTTGGGAGGTCAAGGAAGGAGGGTCACTTGAGGCTAGGAGTTCAAGACTAGCCTGAGCAGTATGGCAAGACTCCATCTCTACAAAAATAAAAATAAGAAATTAGCTGGGTGTGGTGGCATGTGCCTGTAGTCCCAGCTACTCAGGAGGCTGAGGCAGGAAGATCACTTGAGCCCAGGAGTTCCAGGCTGTAGTGAGCTATGATCACACCATTGCACTCCAGCCTAGGTGACGGAGCAAGACTTCATCTCCAAAAGATAAGAAAAAGAAACCAGATCTATAATTTCCTAACTTAAAATCCACTATTACCTTCCATTTCTACTCAGAATAAAATCCAAACTCCTAATCAATGTTCTACAAAGATCACACATTTGGGGAGGTCCTATACACCTCTCCAAATGTCAATGTCATCTCTAACAAGGGTTCAAGACACTTTAGACACATGGCCTTTTTAATGTTCTTTAAACAAGCTCTTTCCCATCTCAGACTCTTTGTGCTGTTCTTTTGGCCTCGCTTGTCCTTTCCTTGGCTCTTCACAAGGCTGGTTCTTTGACATTAAGGTGTCAGTGCCAATGTCATTCTCCCAAAGGCCTAACTTGACCAACTAAGTTGCCTCCAAACATCTCTCAATCTTTTTATATCCCATTTCACCTTTTTTCTTCATAGAATCTAACATTATCAAAACCAATTGTTTATTTACTTGCTTTTTGTCTTTTCCCACTAGGATATAAACTCAACCAAAGCAGGGACCTTATGTCTCATTCACAATTATATCTCCGGCATCTAAAACAGCATTGGGCAAACAAAAAGGGTGCAATAAATAGCCATTGACCAATATAAGAATAACTGAATTTTAAAATTCTTGCTCCTCTTGAATTTGCAATTTGAGTTAATGGCATCTTAGTGTTAGCCAATATTAGCAATATTTGACTTATCACTTTAATTTCGTCCATAAACCTGTAACAAGTCCTTTTAATTTCTTAAGTCTCTCTCTTTAACCTGGCTCTCTTTTCCTTCTTTTCTATTTCAGGCCATCAACTCTCCCTTCAACTCCTGCAACTTTTGGGACCTTTTTCCAGTTTCTTCTCTCTCTAATCCATCCCTAGTATTGCTGTTATAGGTAACTTTCTACAAGTCAGATCATATCAAATGCTTTATCTCACTTGTTTCCATACTTGTTAAATGGCAATACATTTATATTATAGCAATATGTATACCAGATTATGTTTACTTGGCATTTCGGGAAAAAAAACCGGTGATGATACATAGTTGAAAGACATATGCTTTATTGAGCTATAATTTTTTAAACATTATTTAAATAATTAAGTATACAAAAGAAACAGTGTAATGTTTAAAGTTCCTGGCATATCACAGGAAACCATAAGCCGGCTCCAACCCACATTTCCAGCCTCATTGCTAATGTCTTATTCCTGTTTGTGTTCTCACCACCCAGCACATTATATGACTATGTTTAACCATCAAAAAGCCAGAAGTCTGTTCTTGACATCAACGAGAACCTCATTTTTGAAAATGTGATAGTATCTAGGTACAGAAAAAGTCTCATCAAAACAACCAAACGTATTACACTCACAGAGCAGTTCAGAGCTGAAAAGTGGTGGAAAGAAGGCCAATCAACGGCTCCGGGTTTTAACTGGCCAAAATGCTGCGTCTGTGCTTGCCCACGACTGCTTCTCCGGGGATGTTTCCTGAATTTGACAAATTACCAACAAGTGGTGTTTCTTGAGAAAAGAAAACAATCACAACCGCAGAGGAAAAGGGTCACAGGAAGAGGGTTTTGGCCGACTCACCTGCCAAGGTAAAGTAGCAGGAGAACAAAGACACCACCAACTGTAACCACGAAGAGAAAGCAAAGGCCGCTCAGCGGCGATTCAAACTTCCCCCCCAACGCTCTGGAAGCCACTTTACCTCTCCGGAACAAGGAAGACCGGAAGTCTCGCCCCTCCGCTCCCGGGGCCACGCCCCACTGCGCTCCCTGCGAAGGGCGGGGCAGGAAGCGGAGGGGAGGGGAGGGGAGGTGGTGTGGTTCCCAGTTGGGAATCAGGTCTGCCGCTCTTTGGTCTTTATTTCCGGTATCTCACGGAAGTACGACCTGATTGTATGATAATAAAGGCTGGTGAGGACCTACCTCGTGTATGGTACAGCCAAGAGCTAACCACAGGGTGGATTTTAGTGGAGTGATAATTACTTAAAAGATCTAAACAACAATTTTACCTCCATAAAATTGTTTAAAAACTTGGCCAAAGATGGATACCTCTTTTTTTCCTAATTTGGTATCAGAAGCTAGGTTTCTAACTCTGTATCTGCACTATTTTTTTCTAAAATGGCAAGTAAACATGTCTGGTATATTTATTGCCACTAAACACATATTTATGGGGAGTAGAGTCTGTGCTAGGCTTGGTGGGGATAAAGCAGGGAAGGAGGCCCAGTTCCTTAGGGGTGATGATGGGGGATAAAGATTAAAAGACTAAATAAGCATTTGATCACAGTTGTGGTAAGTGTTCTCAAGATAAAATACAGAGGTTTCTGAGAGCATATACAGGCATACCTAATTTTATTGTGCTTTGCATAATTTTGCACTTTGCAGAGACTGTATTTACTACAAATGAAGGTCCGTGGCAACCTGGTTTGGAGCAAGTCTATCACAGTGCCATTTTTCCAATAGCATGTGCTCGCTTCATGTCTCTGTGTTATACTTTGGTAATTCTCACAATGTTTTAAACTTTTTCATTATTATTATATCTGTTGTGGTGATCTGTGATAAGTGATCTTTGATGTTACTATTGTAATTGTTTTGGGACACCACAAACCGCACTTATATAACAGGGTGAACTGAATTGATAAACATCGTGTGTGTCTGCTCCACTGACTGGCATTTCCCATCTTCTCCCCTCTTTTAGGACTTCCCTATTCCCTGAGACCCAACAAAATTCAAATTAGGCCAATCAACTTTACAATGGCCTCTAAGTGTTCAATTGAAAGGGAGAGTCACATGTCTCTCACTTTAAATCAAAAGCTAGAAATGAGTAAGCCTATGGAGGAAGGCATGTTGAAATAGACTGAAATTGAGGTCTCTTGTGCCAAACAGCTAAGATGTGAATGCAAAGTAAAAGTCCTTGAAGGAAATTAAAAGTGCTACTCCAGTGAACACATGCATGATAAGAAAGCAAAACAGTCTTACTGCTGAACTGGAGAAAAGTCTGGATAGAAGATCAAACCAGCCACAACATTCCCTTAGGTCAAAACCTAATCCAGAGCAAGGCCCTAACTCTCTTCAATTCTATGAAAGCTGAGAGAAGTGAGGAAGTTGCAGAAGAAAAGTTGGAAGCTAGCAGAGGTTGGTTCTTGAGGTTTAAGGAAAGAAGCCATCCCCAGAACACAAAAGTGCATGGTGAAGCAGTAAGTGCTGATGGAGAAGCTGTAGCAAGTTATCCAGAAGATCTAGCTAAAATCACTGATGAAGGTGGCTACACTAAACGGATTTTCACCATAGATGAAACAGCCTTCCATGGAAAGATGCATCTAGACTTTCATAACTAAAAATGAGAAGTGAATGCCTAGCTTCAAAACTTCAAAGGACAAGCTGACTCTCTTGTTAGGGGCTAATGTAGCTGGTGACTTTAAGTTGAAGCCAATGCTCATTTACTATTCTGAAAATCCTAAGGCCCTTAAAAATTATGCTAAATTAACTCTGCCTGTGCTCTAGAAATGGCCAAATGTCATCTAGAAAAGCCTGAATGATAGCACATCTGTTTATGGCACGGTTTACTCAATATTTTAAGCCCACTGTTGAGACCTACTGCTCAGAAAAAGATTCCTTTTAAAATATAACTGCTCATTGACAGTGTACCTGGACACCCAAGAGCTTTGATGGAGGTGTACAGGAAATGAATGTTGTTTTGCATGCCTCCTAACACAACAGCCATTCTGCAGTGTACAGGTCAGGGAATAATTTTGACTTTTAAGTCTTAGAATTTAAGAAATACACTTTGTAAGGTTATAGCTGCTATAGATAGTGATTCTTGTGATAGATCTTAGAAAAGTAAATTGAAAACCTTCTGGAAAGGATTCACCATTCTGGATGCCAGTAAGAACATCTATGATTCATGGGAGGAGATCAAAATATCAACATTAACAGGAGTTTGGAAGAAGTTGACTCTAACCTTCATGAATGACTTTAAGGGGCTCAAGTCTTCAGTGGAGGAAGTAACTATAAATATGGTGGAATCAGCAAGAGAACTAGAATTAGAAGTGGAGCCTGAAGAGGTGCCTGAATTGCTGCAATCTCATGATAAAATGTGAATGGATGAGGAGTTGCTTCTTAAGTTTGGGCAATGAAAGTGTTTTCTTGAGATGGAATCTACTCCTAGTGAAAATGCTGTAAACATTGTTGAAATGACAACAGAGATTTAGCATATTACATAAATTTCATTGATAAAGTAGCAGCAGGGTTTAAGAGGATGGACTCCAATTTTGGAAGAAGTTCCACTGTGGGTAAAATGCTATCAAACAGCATCACATGGTACCGAGAAATCCCTTGTGAAAGGAAGAGTCAATTGATGTGGAAGACTTGTTGTCTTATTTTAAGAAATTGCCAGTCACCCCAACCTTCAGTAACCAGCACCCTGATCAGTCAGCACAATCAACAAGGCAAATCCCTTCATCAGTAAAAAGATTGACTCATGAAATCTCAGATGATCATTAGCTTTTGTGTTTTTTTTAGCAATAAAGCATTTTTAAATTAAGGTCTGTACTTAATTTTTTAAGGCATAATGCTATTGCACACTTAATAGACTACAGTATAGTATAAACATAATTTTTACATGCATTGGGAAACCAAAAAATTCCCAGCTCACTTTGTGATATTTGCTTATTGTGGTTACCTGGAACCAAACCCACAATATCTCCGAGGTATGCCTGCAGTAAGCAGATTTAATCTAGGCTGAGGCAATATTTCCACTAAAATCTGAAGTTTAAGTATATGTTAGCTAAGTAAAGTAAGGGGAATATTTTAAGCAGAGTAAGGTCCCTGTGTCGAGGCCCTGAGGCCCAAGGGAAAGATATTTTTCCTTGAAAGGGCTAAAAGAAAGCGAGTGTAGTTTAAGCATGATTAGAGGGGAGAGAGAAGACTTAAGGGGAAAGAAGCCTGCAGTGGGGCTACAGAGGTAGGTAGGCAGGGACCTGATCATTATGCATTTATGGACTTTATCTTTTTTTTTTTTTTTTTTGAGACTGAGTCTCACTCTGTTGCCCAGGTTAGAGTGAGTGCCGTGGCGTCAACCTAGCTGACAGCAACTTCAAACTCCTGGGCTCAAGCAATCCTTCTGCCTCAGCCTCCCGAGTAGCTGGGACTACAGGCATGCGCCACCATGCCCGGCTAATTTTTTCTATATATTTTTAGTTGGCCAATTAATTTCTTTCTATTTTTAGTAGAGACG
>CAUYPO010069391.1:0-12572 GCA_963574435.1 Cheirogaleus major | reverse complement strand
CCCCAGACGGTGCGTGTGTATACCCATTCCCTCCTCCCCTCTTCCATCTGCCCAATGCCCGATAAATGTTATTCCTATATGTGCACTTAGGTGTTGATCAGTTAAAACCAATATGATGGTGAGTACATGTAGTACTTGTTTTTCCATTCTTGGTATACTTCACTTAGTAGAATGGGCTCCAGCTCTATCCAGGATAATACAAGAGGTGCTAGATCACCATTATTTTTTGTGGCTTAATAGTAATTCATGGTATACATATACCACATTTTATTAATCTACTCATGTATTGATGGGCATTTGGGTTGTTTCCACATCTTTGCAATTGTGAATTGTGCTGCCATAAACATTCGAGCGCAGATGTCTTTATTATAGAATGTCTTTTGTTCCTTTGGGTAGATGCCTGGTAGTGGGATTGCTGGATCAAGTGGTATTTCTATTTTTAGCTCTTTGAGGTATCTCCAAATTTTTTCCCACAGAGGTTGCACTAATTTGTAATCTTGATCTTTCCTTTTTTGATTTGTATTTTTCCAATAACACTTTATTTCTGTGATTTGGGGTCATTTAAACAATTCCATATCTATTGTCTCTGCTTTTCATTTGATTAAATTTGAAAGGTTATATTACAAATTAAAGTATTTCCACAGAAGACAATGCTGACTATAGTTGTTTTATAAGATAGTATTTTTAGATAAAATATTGTATATAGATTAAAGAAGTTGTACATGTTTATAAGGCATATATTCTAAATATGTATCACCGAATCTATTTGTACCATCTTTTTGTCAAGTTGACTCATTATTAATGAAATTGTTTTCAGTTCATAAGCAAAATGAAGTACACTGGCACTTAACCATTTTTTGTGAACACTGCTTCAAAACATAAAGTCATTATAGAATTCATAAATATTTTTAAAAAGCTAATAAGCAATTGGGTTAAACAGTACTGAATTATAAATTTTACACTTATATATTTCTAGAAGAAGAATACTAATTTGTGAGTTAATATTCACATGGTTTTTAAAAACCTGTGATTTTTCATTTTACCTCAAGCTAGACCTATCTCCCAAGAATCTCTTTATGGATGCTATATGATAGCTTCAAAAGTGTCATGATGGCAATTAACTACCTCATAAGTTAAAATAATACTACCCCTTTCCTAAAACCTTGGATTTGAATGTTAATTAAGCAATTAGAGGCACAGGGGACAATCGCCAGATGACGCCTCCTGATAGAGTTAAGTCAGTAGATAAAAATGATGAATTCTATTAATATGATGTTCAAATTTTTAAAAAATTCTCAAGCAGCCTAACATAAAAAACAAAACGACAGTCAAAAAAGCAATTTGGGAAATAAGAGATTATTATTTTGGAGGGGGGCTTTTTTCAATTATATGGAAGTGTTGGCAAATACTAACGGTGAAAAATAAATGAGAGCTAGTCATATAAGCTTTTCACTGTGAATCATTCTTTAACTGCTGTGATTTGAGCAACTCCTTCAAAACAGAGCACCAAATTAAAAGCACATCCAGGAGACACAGATGAAAAAGCAAATCCTTAGCAAATGTTTGGATTGTATCAGTGAATGGCTTATTCTGATGTATCCTACCTATTAACAAATTTCCCCATCTTCATATGTTTCAGACTAGATTAACCAGTTCAAAATTCTCATTTGCTGCAACTGACCCTCTCTTTTTTGTCTACACAGATCCTCAATATCAAGCCCCCAAGCCAAACCTCTGGCAGGGCTCTAAATACTCCATTTGCCAAGCTTATGGATAAACTCTTTGGTTGGAGGGGAAAGGCAGTAAAACACCTACATGTAGAATATTTTTATTTCAATTTGTGAAAGACACTGTCTTTGGTGATGTGGGGATGCAATCCTGTGGACAAGTGGCTCAGGGAGTGAAACTCAGCCTTGCTGCTCTGAGGATAACCTGCCCAACCCGATGTGGTGGCCCTACGTGAAGAAATAAGAAATATATCTTCAACAGTTTTCGCTCTCTTGCTTATTCATTTGAAAAGGGTTGAGATCCCCTGAGTGCTTCTTTTACTTGGAAAGTTTTTTTTCCTACTCTCTCATGCCTGAGGGAAACAACTCTTCTCTCAGTAAATGTGCCTCTCTAAAATAGGGTAGATGGGAAAGTCGAAAGAAGTAATACTGGGTACTTAGCACTGATGTTGCTAACTTATTAACTAACAGTCAACTTAATGATTTTAGAAAACTAATGATTCCCACCCATTCCCCTTTCAAGATAATTTTTATACCATCTCCCAGGGATTGAGAATTTTTAAATGGAGTTTAGTCACTGAGTTGTCACCAATAATCCACTTAGCTCAGCAGGGTTGAATATAAGATTTGTGGTAATAATCTTGTCACCAGTAGACCATGCCTTTGGTATGAATGTTCTCTCTATCCTGTCTCTCAGGAATCTAAAGGTATTTGTAGGCAACCAGTGCCAAAAGAGCCAGAATGATGGAATCTAATACCTAGAAAACCTGGAAGGGTTCTTTTAGAATTATGTATTGGTCAAAAACGCTCATATTAAATGACTATACCTTGCTACGCACTAGTCCAAACCATGTAGGTAATATAGAGATGATTATGACAGGGTCCTGATCTCAAATCATTTGCAACATCTCAAATAGATGCTGCAAAAGGTACATGAATAAGTGCAGTTGCAAAAACTAGAAAAAATCAAATGAGTTGAGACAACTATGCAATGAATCAAACATCCTCAAAATACCAGTTGAAAATGATGCTCTTAAGGGATACCTTTAACATTCCGTCCCCATATACAATATACTCAGTTTTACAGAGTTCGCCACAAGCTTTTGAGGGCAAGAACATAGGCTAGATAGTGTCATTGATGGAAAAATGATAAATCAACAACTCAGACCAGTGAATCAACACATTAAGTAAAACCTAAGAGGTTTTCAGGTAAATGAAATCTCAAAATATGGGTCAGGGAAAAGCAGATATTGCATTACTACCATTGGTCTATCTACATTAGGCAGATTGCAATAGGCAATAGGACTCATAGCACCCTAATTGGCACCAAAGCAACAAAAAATAAGTAAATTAAAGTTAAAATGAATAAGATTAATTTTATGTAATATCTAGCTTCTATAATCTAATTTTCAAAACTAAAGTACTTCCTCTTTTAGGGGAGCCTTCACTTGATGTATCTAGCCATATGATTTTGGGGGCTAAGAGTCCAATTAATAACATACCCTTCTTTTACCTTCAAGTTTAGAAATTACTGAAAAATAAGACACATGGAATATGTAGCTTAGGTGTGTGGCCAAAAGAATTGCTGATATTTCACCAATGGATTATTATATCGATTTTCTCACTCGTTTTTGACTCAGATGAAAAACTATAGCTCAATTCCTCACTCTCTAAAAGCAGATCTTGTCTAAGAACCACACTACGCATTACAAAGCAGACTAGAATGCATTCTCTCTGGGTAGACAGATTGCAGAATGAACAGGGAAAGAACCGAACATGCTTGGTTTCATTGCTCTATTTACCAATCACGTAAAAGCACACCTAATTCTAGGGAGGACTGAGTGATGGGGGGAAGTGTCCATAAATGTTATTTTAGCTCAAGTCCCCCATAACCACCTCATAGGTCAATCAAGTCCCACTTTATAGGCTAATCAATTATAGGACCCACTGAATCCTGTGAGAAAAGATATGTAGTTTTTGTTGCACCTGAAGTGAGGAGAAGAGAGGACTTCACTATATAATAATAGATAATAGTAACAGACCACATGCATAGAGTACTTACTCTATGACAGACACTATTCTAAGAACTTTCCATATATTAACTAATTTAGTACTCAAAAAATACCATGAAGTTGAATTATCCCCACTTTGTAGATGAGCAAAATAAGGTATAGAGAAGTGAAATAGCATGCGGAAGGTCACACAGCTAGTGACAAGGCAGAACAGAGACGGAAGCCCAGCAATCCAACTTAAGAGTCCACTCTTATGCCTCATGTCATCCCATTTCTCACCGCGAGGGGCAGAGGAGACAAAGTGGAGAAGCGGTTTTCCAGCGTTCTCTCCTCTCCCAACTCCTCCCCGGGCTGAGGCAGAAATTCCTCCACATCCTTCTCCAGGAACAGTGAAACAGTGCATTTCCTTTCCTGATCACCAACTCTCTCCATCCCCACAGAACCTCACTATCCGCTTCATCTTATGAATAATGAGTGAGGAAAAGTCGAAAGCAAGTCCTGAAAGCTTCCCTTATTCTCTGGCATCCCCCGGGAAGATGCTAACAAACCCCGTTTCTCACAGCTACCTTTTGTTGCCCATTGGCTCGTTTTTCATCTGATTTCTGCATCCTCAGAATGTCACTATGTTTTTGAGTTGGCAATCTATCTGAAAACTTTCAAAGGAAAAGAAAAAAAAATCAGCCACTATCCATTTTGTGTTCTCTTTCCCTTCCCTGGAAACTTGCCTTCAAAACCCATGTGTTTGAAAAAGAGTACTCAGAGAATGAAGAAGGATGAGAATTCTAAATACATGAACTGAGAAAATTTAGGAAAACTGAGTGTTACGGCCTGGAAGCATTCCACTGTGATGGGGCCTGGGCTTCTAATATCTGAGGACCGATCATGTCTTTTTCTTTTCCTCTTTTACTATATAGGTTTCCTTGAATATTTGACCCCAAATCAAACATTAATTATTTTGACCTCTAGTGTTAGTTGTCAAAAATATCTTCCCTTAAGAATTTCTTTGACACTCTAATCCTCTCTGGTTAGTACTGGGCATACGAGAAGGCCAATGACAGTTTATGTTCTGTGATTTTATGGAAGGTAAAAAGTCAACATCCCGGCCCACACACACTTAGGGTAAAAAAAATAAGTCTTTAGCCGGGAAGACTTAGTTTTCTCTGATTCTACCAACACTCTTGTGTGTCTGCTGATACATCCTCTTCCCCCTTGCTAGGAGCAATCTCTCAATTTCTGAGCCAATGCTGGGGAGGTTAGAGGAGAATAGAGATTAACTAATGATGATTAACCTTGAGCATGTGTACTATATCAGGTGGTTTGTTAGGCATAATTCGTTAGGTAAATATTATTAGCTCCCTTTTTCAGGAAATGGTTAAATAGTGTCAGAGACTGATGGGAGTGAGAATTATGCCATCACTAGGAGGACCATACATCCATTTTTCAAGGCAGTCCAAGGTTACATTTATTGTCTTGACATTAATTATATTAATTATTGACAACCCACCCCTTTACTCTCAAATGTGAGTTATATGGTAACCTACTTATTATCCTTATTTGAACTGGAGTCATGTAGCTCCAGCAATTCTGGGTTCTCATTCCTTTGTACCCCGTTTTATCTCTTACCTAAAGTCCTATTTGCTTCCAGCCAAATGTGAGATCCAGTACAAAAATTGTAGTGGGCCTATATACCTTTATATACACAAAATTATGGTTTTCCCTCATCCTGGATTGGGCCAACTTTTAAACCCAAGCATTGGCTAAGTTGTTCCTCCATAGCTTCTGCCAGTTAGCCTATCTAGTAGTCAAACTTTCTAAGAGAATATAGACCTGCTTTTAACGAGTTCCAGTAATCTTACTCAAGATCCTGGCCAAACCCCTGGAGAGGGATTAAAACTAGCTTCCTGTTGCCCTCAAACAATTTGGGGAACATTTCCCATATGCCCAAGACACTGCTGCGTTTGGTTGCAGTCTGATTTGCTGTCAGTTTCTATGCCTGGATTAAAAAATATAAGGTAATGTAAAAGTGAAGATACAACAGTATCAACAGAGGAAAAAGTCTGTATATGAGTCAGCAAGGTGATGCAGGGTATTGTGTCTATATCTACCAAGAAGCTAATGAGATCTTGAGCCATTATGAGATCATAATATCTAAGTAAAGTATGTAACAGATTCATTCTGTAACAGATTCATCCATTCATTCATTCTGCTCATCAAAGAAATCCTGGGAAACTCTCTTCTCTTAAACGGAAGAGCCTCCTTGGATGTTATGATGATGAAATGACACATAAGATATTCTTTCATTCATGCAACAACTATTTGTAGAATTTATACTATTATAGGCATTGTGCCAATGCTGGGGATGCAGAGTTGGCATGGTTCATGAGGTTTAGGGAAAGAAGTCATCTCCATAACATAAAAGTACAAGATGAAGTAGCAAGTGCTGATGATGAAATTGCAGCAAGTTATTTAGCAGATATGACTAAGATAATTGATGACGGTGGCTCCACCAAAAAACAGTTTTTTAATGCTGATGAAACAGCCTTCTATGGGAAGAAGATGCTATCTAAGACTTTCATATCTAGAGAGGAGAAGGCAATTTCTGCCTCTAAAGTAGCCATCAATATTGAGGCAAGACCCTCCACTAGCAAAAGTTTACAACTCTTTAAAAGTTCAGGTAATTGTTAACATTTTTAACAATAAAGTAATTTTTAATTAAGGTATGCACATTATATTTTTAAAAATAATGCTATTGCACACTTTATAGACTACAGTATAGTATGAACATAACTTTCATACTCACTAGTATGCCAAAAATTTCATGTGACTCATTTTCTTGCAAAATTCATTTTATTGTGATATTCGCTTTATTGCAGTGGTCTGGGACTGAACCTACAATATCTCTGAAGCATACATGTATTTTATTCTTTGCTTCTTCTTCCCAGAGAAGATGTCAGAATATGGAAAATTTTGACTCACTCTTGCCTATTGCCTTGTGATTAGGGTTAACAACCTGCATACAGTTGAAGTGTGATGAGAAAACAAGAGTATGAGCAGATGGCATCAATCTCCCTACAAAATTATAAACTTTGATTCAACTGTGGAATACCTATGTTATCAACCTAAAAATATAGATGGCCAAAGGAGTTTGTAAGGCAGCTCTGTTTTCATAAACCCATTCTTTCCTTCTTTTTCATCCCCTTCTGGTTTTGTATTTTCGAATGATCTGGAATTTCTAGAATTTTGATTGCAAATGGTATACTGTACAAAGCCAGACTTGCTAGACTGCCCATTCAGTCATTTCTGTATAAGAGAGTTCTTTCTCTTGCCAAAACAACAAGGAAAACAAATAAATAATATTTTTTATTATAAAGCACAACAGTGGTTTTAAATAATAAACTAGAATTGATATAAAATACATCTTAATCAGTGGTTACAGCCAATTTTAAAGAACCTTCTTTTATTATGCATATGTGCTTCAGCTAATCCATGCAAAAGCCTTGTGGGCCTTTTATAAAAGCCCATAAACATTTCTGTAAGCCACACTTTGGGTTTTACAGAAACATGACACTTTTTAATTGCCTTCTAGCCATATACATCTAAAACACTCACACACACACACACACACACACACACACGTGCACACACAGATGAGCCTGAGGCCACACCAGTTTATAAAGTCCTTATTCATTGAGGGCCCAGTAACCTAAAAATGGCTATGGAATATTTTTTCCTTGACTCTTATATCATAGGAGATGCAGGTTTATATTCTGTTGAGAAAGAAGGAATATTAGTATATTTTCCATGTCAACGTTTTTCATCTACATAAATAATTTTCTCTATGTCCCTTTTACTAAGAGAATGCCTTTAAAAGTCTCAGATTGTCTATCACTTCCCAGTAAATAAGCTAAATCATCAAAAGCCCTTAAGATGAACTTCACTGCCTTTTCTATAACCTTTGCTATAAGCCTGTATTCACATCCAGCTCCAGATAAAAGGCAAACTTTTATTTAATCAGGAAAATTAAAAAAAATATCATCTTATATTTCCAGCTCACATATAGGTACTGAGGATGCAATTATAAATGCTATTTTGCTGTGTTCAACCTTAATAAAATGTGGAGATTACAGTAAGAAAGCCTGGCAAGCACCAATAATTAAATGATATGTAATGATAAATGCTAATAAAAGTACAATATGAACAATACACATGCCAGAAATTCTTAATTCTTTTTGAGTGATGGATCCTTTTAAGAAAATGATGGTTTGTGTTAGTTATGTGTTGCTACATAACAAATATTTGCCTGAATGTTTAGTGGCTCAAAACAACCAACATTTATAATCTCATAAAATTACTGAGGGTCAGAAATCTGAAAGTGGCTTAATTGGATGATTCTGGCTCAGGGTCTCTCATGAGGCTGTAGCAAAGATATCAGTTGGAGTTACCACCAGCTGAAAGTTTGACTGGGGATGGAGAACATGTCTGCAAGATGACTCACTCCACATGGCTGTTGTCAGGAGGCCTCAGGGAGTCCCTATAGGCTGTGGCAGAAAAACTCAGTCCCCAGCCCCATGGGCTTGTTCATAGGACTGATCATGACATGGTGGTTGGCTCCCCTAAAAGCAAATGATTCATGAAAGAAACAAAGAACAAAGCCATATGCTTTTTATGACGTGGTATCAAAGTGTCATACTCTCACCCAGGCAGCATTCTATTGGTCATACAGATCAACTTTAATAAAATGTGGAAGAAGACTACACAAGAGCATAAAAATCAAGAAGCAGGGATCATGGGAGATCATGTTTGGGTTGATTACCACATTCTCCATAGACCTCTTTCCAGAAAAATACACCATGGACCCTAGGTTAAGAAACCCTGTAATAAAAGAGGACCAAATATATAACTATGCCTGGAGCAGCTAGAAAAGTTTTACAAAAGAGATTAGTTTAATTACGGCCTGCAGAAAAGTAATAATTTAATTAGTAGGTGGGGTAGACAGGTAGTCTATCCTGGAAGGTGAAACAGGAAAAGTACATATATTATATATAAACAAAAGTCACCCTGTATTTGGGAAACCACAAGCAGCCCACGTGATTAAAGCATAGGGAGACAGAGAAATATAGGTGTGGGTCAGAAAATAGAAAACTTTAAAAGTCATGCTGAGGAGTCTGACTTTTGTTGTTCCTTGTGGAAAGCCTGTGAAGGCATGCGAGAATCTGACTTACAAAACCCACTTTGTGTTTTATAAAGATTGTTCTGATCATTATATAGAGATGGAAAGCAGAGAGGTCAGGTGGGGAGCTATTATACCTGTATAGAGACAGGAAATGATACATGATGCAAGCTGGGGCATAAACAGTAGGAATGGAAAGGAAGGTTATTTCCAAAGGATTGTTTGGAGATAAGATGTATAGAAATTGTCAATCAATTTGATGTGAGAGATGAAATAAAATCATACATGAGTGAAGCTTATGAACTTTTGCTTTGGATAACTATGGAAGTAAGAGTTAGGAGAAGCTCTAATTGGGTAGATGAAAAAATATCAATATGAGTTCAAGGTATCTTTGGAACATGCAGGTATTATACTTGATAAGTATTTTCCAAAGCATCTTCACTGAAAACTAGACATGTGAAAACTTCAAAATATAAGTTTCCATAGTTAAATAGGCTTAGAAAATACTGTAAACATTGTGCATTTGGCGATTTACAATGCACACCAATGTATTAAGGATCAAAGGGGTTTTTGGTTTGTTTTGTTTTTTCCAACAAAGAGGCCCGTATATTTTCAAGGTAATGTTTCCCAAGTGTATTTGATAAAGGAATCTTTCTTTGGCTCAACTTCTATAATTCTTCTTCAACTTCTTATTCTATTATTTTTATTCTTTTAGCTATTTTGGCCTTTGAAATTCCATCTATCAGAACTAATACAAAATATGATTTTATAAAACCATGCAATGATTTTGTACCTTCAGGTACAAAATGTATCCCAGCTGAAAAATTTAGCAAGGTTTTAGTCTGATAGAACACTTATCTCTTGCTATATACCAAATGTTCATCCCCAAAGCACTGTCCCATGTTCAGGTTTTGAAATGGAAAAGATATCCTGACCCTGATGATAAGTGATGTTTCAGCCAATGTTTTTCAAATGAGTGCTGCTTACAAGAGCCTGTCAACAGGCTGACATAGAGGGTCTTTTTTGAGATCCGAGTCCCCATCTGTAAGCTGAGGAGAATTTTTAGCAAGGCTGACTGCAAAGCTGGAAATCCAAGATGGGTCCTGAAACTAAACAGAAGGTGTTTCTTCACTTGTAAATAAATGCAGACACAGAAAATTACCCCAGGAAAAATAATATGTTTTCAGCATACAGTAGTTTTAAGCTTCAGTTTCAAATTACAACCTCAAGGAACTCAGCATATTATGTGGAGAAGCAACAGTGTGGTGGTTGAGAGTATAGTTCTGGGGGAAGGTGTGAACTGAGTAACTCTCAGTTCTGCTCTATGGCTGTGGACCTTCACAAGCAACATAATCTTGTTGTGCTTGTTTTCCCATCTGTAAAATGGAGCTAACGATGCCTAACCCACGGAATTTTGTGAAAATTAAAAGGATGACTCGTAGAAGCTTTAAACTAATATGAGCTATTGTTATCAGCAAAAAGACATTTCCCTCCTAAAATCTAGATCACCCAATACAAAAATAATATTGTATAGATGTCACAATGGTAATAAAATAATGATAATAACTCAGACTTGAATAGTGTTTTCGAGTAATCAATAGCTTCTACGTCTCTATGCCCTTTGACAATAAAGCACACTTCTCTGTAGAGAATCGTGTTAGTGAATCTGTGTCCAGCCGCTGGTGGGAAAAGGGTAAAGCACAATGAGCCAGGCAAGCTCAGGACCGACAGCCATTAGTGAGAAATAACAGATGGTGTCTCATTTTTTGCTATAGGCAAAGAGCCAAATGACATGACTAAATAGAAAGACAGCCCCAGAGGACTGCATTTGGGCTCCTACTGAGCACGGAGCCTGAAAGGCAGGGACATTTTTAATAACCTTTCTTTGACAAGCTTAAAGCCATTTAATGCCTAAACCTGTCATACATATCCAGCCAGGAGAACAGGCCTCCAGAGAAAACCCACAGCACACAGTCTTACCTCCCTGTGAAAAAATAAAAATTGCAAGCACACATAAAAAGAAAACATTATACAGCAAGGTCACCAAATACGAATTTTCCATTTAAATAAAAACAGCCATTGCCCCTCTCAATGGTAACCTTCTAGACCTGCTCCCCATTCTGCATTAGATTAAATGTTGAGTTTCTGACCAGTCATTATTCAAATAAAACAATAGGGGACTCATGCTTGCTTTAGCTGAAATTTTAGTTCAGTCTAATTAAAAGGAAATGCATTATAAATTATTATGTGATGAAAGTCTACACCAAAAAAAAAAAAAAGAAAGAAAGAAAGAAAAGAAAATGAACTCATAATTCTTTATATATTGGATTTCACTTTTTCATCAAGCTAAATGAAACAGCAAGTAACTACTTTTATTAATGGCTTTTGAAGTAAATGGAAAAAGTAATCAATATGATTAAAAATGTTTATAATTCTACTATTCTAATATTCACCACCAGTGAATGAGTGATTCGGCAAGACAGCATTCACTGCAGCAAATTTATTTAATAAATTGTATTTTTTTCCCAGTGAGTCAGCTAGTAAGAGCATTAGTGTGGACACGAATTTAATTTTCCCTAGAGTCCATGGCTTCATCTTGTCCCAGCTGTTTCATTTTCTTCTCATCACTAAATAATTTTATTGTAATAACTCTCCATGCCTTACTTTTCTATAGCTCTATATAAATATAAGCACATTGTAGATACTTACATGCTGAGTAGTGGTGTGAAGGTTTGCAATGAAATCCCACCTTAAATGTACATTTGTCAGGGGGAAGGATACAGAAAAAATAGTTTGAAAAATGTTATTTTACTATTATTTAACTATATTACGTGAAAAGTAATTTATAAGGGCTGCAATGGGAAAACATTGTAAAAGCAGTCATAATAATATCTGTTTAGTCCTACAGATTAATTGAATTAAATAAATTAGTTACATTCATTGCTGTTTCTTGAAAGGCCCAAAATAACTGTTGCATATTTTTTCCTTTTAAATCTCTCATGCCAAAAACGTTATTTCAAGCTGAAAATATATGCTTATTTTGTAAATTCAATAAGTCTGTAAATTCCATGAAGGAGAAGCTTTTTCTTATTTACCACTATATTTCTATGGCACCCATGAATGGTAGGTATTCAATGATTGTTTGTTGCATATGTAAGGAAATTAGCAGCAAGAGTTGGATAGAACTGTATCAGCACAGTGAAACAATTGAAGTACATTGGAATACACTTTATCCTGGCCATACCAGAATAAGTTTGTAATTGAAAAATGTGGGTTCTAATAATGGAAAGGAAAAAATATTCAAGCTCATTCCTTCAATAGTAAAATTCCCTAAAACCCTAGATTTCACTTTCTTTCCTTGTAACTCTCTGTTAAATGACACCTAGGGTGTCTCTTCCACTCCCCTGAGTAACCCAGGGCATCCATGGTTAGCCTGGTATCCCACTTCATGATGTCTCCTCTCCTTACTTTGATGAACCAGATGCTCACTGGTTGATGCTGCTCCTTTCTGTAAGCACTCCTGTATGTTGTGTTAATATTGTTGCTTCTGCTGTAGGCTATATAGTAAATCTTCAGAAAATGGGTGTTCAGCAAATGAGTGGACTGCTTTTGTAGTCAGAACTACAAATGTTTTCCTAGGCCGATGTCTATAAGAGTTTTTCC
>CAUYPO010069389.1:0-26838 GCA_963574435.1 Cheirogaleus major | reverse complement strand
GTGCCTGATATGGTCTGAATGTTTGTGTCCCTCCCAGATCCATATGTTGACATCTGGGTCCCCAAGGTGATGGCATTAGGAGGTAGGGCATTTGGGGTATAGTTGGGTCATAACAGCAGAACCCTCATGAAAAGGATTAGTACCTTTATAAAAGAGGTCCTGAGGAAGATCCCTCCAGAAGGTGCCTGCTATGAACCAGAAAACAGGCCCTCATCAGACATCAAATATGCCGGTGCCTTCATCTTGGACTTCCCAGCCTCCAAACTGTGAGAAATAAATTTCTGTTATTTATAAGCTACCCAGTTTATGGTATTTTGGTATAGCAGCCCAAACAGACTAAGATAGCACTCTTCAATCAAATCTGGGCACAAGCATATAAAGGCCATGCTGAGCTTTGCCTGGTGAAGGGGAAGAGTAGCCTAGTCTCCCTCGTGTCTTTCTGACCAGCTTGGCTCTGGGCCAAATTTGCAAACCCCTTAGGAAAAAAAAAAGTGTCACAACTATTTAGTGAAAATCCTCGAGGGTCTCTCGCAGTCACACTGTGCCTCCCATGAGACAGATCACAGTTTGCTGCTTGCCCTTCACAATCTCTGAGAAGAATCCAGTAAATACATTTTCCACCTTGATATCTAGAGAGATAAATATCCTGGGGAGAGGCCTTGGCTGGCCCATCTTTCAATCAGCACAGTTATGTTTTATCCCCCCACACTACATACTAAGCCCAGCGCTGAGACGCTCTCTGCCTTTAGTGGGCTCTCCACCTTCATAGGGAAAGAAGGCTCACAGCTAGGCAGCGAGAGTGTGCAGCTCAGTCCTGGGTCACACTGGACACAGCCTGACCGTTGTGTGAGCAGGGACAAGCCACTGTGGCCTAGAGGAGCTTGTGGAAGCCTTTATGGAAAGGGCTGGGCCAGGCCGGAGGGACAGGAACATACTGTGAAACCAGAAACCATGAGCCATAGCCAGGGAGGAAAATTGCTGTCTGGACAGACGCACACACGTCCAATCCTGCCGGTGGGCGGCCGCCAGCTCCTCCGGTTCTCAGAGCCTCTCTAGCCGCATGCTCCTTTTACCAGGGCCTGGCTAAAAGTTCCACAAACATTTCCATCCTGCGTTCAGCCAGGCTGAGTTATTTCATTCTACCAAAGAGAGGAGCCAGAGGCTTTGACCTGAATGCATAAAACGAAGGTGGAAAAACAATGTTTGAAATTTTTCTTCAGAAAAAAAAAAAAAAAAGCAACCACCAAGAAGCTGAAATTCTTAATAGGGCAGCAATGTGGGACAGCAGCTGAAACTACTTGACAGAGGGGAAAAGTCTGAGGCACCTTCCCCAAACTGCGATCCTGCTGTTCCCAGGAGAAAGAGAGCCTGGGACACGGCCCTGCTGCGGCGGGTCTGTAAGAATCTGGGTCTGCCTCCAGTATCTGGTGCTGCAGCCAAGCCTTGGGCCTTCCCTTTGAATGCACCCACAGTGACACTGATCCCAATGCATTCCTGCCGTTCTTCTGCAGGCAAGCTTCAGTCAGAGTGGGTGCAAGATCCAATTTGTCTGTGAATAAAATGCTTTAACAGTTTGACAGAGGAGGAAAGGCAAGATGGAAGCAAGGTGGCTGGAGCACTTGCACCTGATGGGGTGCTCTTTGCCAAAGCAGAGGAGAATGGTTGGGCAGCAGGGCAGAGGGAGGCCTAGCACTCCCGAGGGTTAGTCCCCAGCTCTGGACAGCTGTCCAGAACCTCTAGCTGGTAGGGTCTCCTTGCAAGGGCAACGCGGCAATGAGGAAGACCCAGGTTTACAGCGACTGTGGAGTCCGAGCCAAAGCACAGGCAAGCTGCTTTCTGGTGGCCAGGATCCCAGCCCCCACTGCTTGGGGCTCTGCTCAAGGGCACTGTGGCTACCTGGGCATTCAGATTTAGGAAAGGAGAGACAGTGGCAGGGACAAAATTGCGGTAATCTCCCCCACAGATTCCCATTGCTTATGGGACATATTACACACCTGTAATCACCAGGAACTCGAGGCCTTTAAAATATGGCCTGATCCATCCGCCCAACCTAGTTGCTCCCTTGCACATACCACATGCTTTAGCGAAGCCAACGTTCTCAGTTCTTCACTGTTCCTCCATCCAGGCACATGCTTTCCTCATCTCTCCCCTTTCTTAATCCTACTGTCTTCAAGATCCATGAAGCTTTCGACTCTTCAGAAAGAAAGCTTGAGTCTCTATTTTGGTTGTAGCTTGGTAAATTGACACTTCCACCCTCCCCACCCCCATAAAGTAAGTAAAGAAGCATATTCCCTTTGCCCTGTCTACAGTCTATCAGCCGGATCCCACAGCAGAATGGTGGGCCCTATATGTGTGCAGTTAGTCTCATCTTACCCACGAAGCTCTTTCCCACTCAGGGTCACACACCGGCCATCATGGTGGCTGGATCAGGTTGGGCTTGAATAACAGCCTACACACTATACCTGGAATCCCTATTCCTACTTAATCCTAATGGCTCAAGTTCATTTTCCAGAAGTTTCCTCACAGCCCCTGCAAGCGAGTTGGCGCACACAGATGTGGGGAAATTGTAATGTAACTCCACATAAACCAGGTCTGTACACAGGCAGTCCTTTACTTTGCATAGTCGTGTAGGACCATAAAAATGACTGCGTAAGCTGAAACCCTGCAAAGCAATCTTAATAATCAACGGGCAAAATTATAATTGTTCTGTGACCTTTAAACGTTTTTGTCAAAACATTAAAAACTCTCTTACTGTTGGTTATAAATGCGCAGGGAAATGAAAAATTAGTAAAGCTAATATTTATTTATTACACTGTAATTTAAAACATTAGAAATATTGAGAATGAAAGTGTTTCTTTTTGTAAAAACTTATCAAAAGTAGTTAGAACACTTCCTGCCTCTTCCTCTCAATGTGTAACTTACAACACAGAGGGACCATCTTTTCCACCCTTGGTGAATTGCCATACTTTGTTCTAAGTCTGGATCAGCTTCTGATATTTTATCTTTTGCTCTTACGATATCATAAAATGTCTGTGAGGATTCTTTTAAGGTGAAGTTTTTTGCCAGCATCACTTGCATTAGGACATCTTCATTTTTTTGGAATCTGGATGCAGATTTCACAACGGCATCCGTACCTATGCTAGCAGCTTCACCAGGAGACTGGCATCAATCAACCTGTGCTAAATTATGAAATGAGCAAAGCAGCCTTTACTGGCGGTAAAAGGTACTTCTTCAGTATCCTTATAATTACCATTTTCTTTCCGTGTGGCAACTAACTTCAATGCTTTGGGCAGGATGCTAGGATTTTGAAATATTACAGTCTTCAATCCAAAGTAGAAGAAAACTTTCCATTTCAACCATAAGTGGCTTTCTGTTCCTAGTGCAATTTAGACAAAAAGGTGATGAAATGACTTTACCTTGTGTTTTATACTCACTGGACTTTTCCAATCCAGTTTGTACTATAGTTTCATGCAAGCCACATTGCATCCTCTCTTTGCTCTGCTGTTGCCATTTTCAAATCTTCTAATTACGTCCAATTGCACTTCCAGTATTATCACTTTTTGTTTGTTGTATTTTTGTTAGCTTACCCTGTATCAGTCATCCAGTTTTGTAAAATGTCCCAGGATTTATCACTGGGAGACAAGGAGGCAGCACAACTCCATGCTTTGCTGTCTGGGCATGGACTGAGTAACAGACGTGAGCGACTAATCACAGAAAGACTTCGCAAGAAGTGACGTGATTGGATCATCATCATGTGCACGTGTTGTTTACATTGTGATTTGTGGACCGGAGAGCAGGCAGTGAAGTTTGTACTTTACACAATTAGAGTTAACCTACCATGATTACTGAAATTTGACCTGCTTGTTAGGGACTGGTATTATTTAACTAAACTGAAATACCTGCATATCAGTGCCATGTAAATCAAAGACTGCCTTATTAATGTTGTTTACCAAATACTTCTGGGCACATTTATAGCACTGCACTTCATGCTTCTTGTGGTTGGGTGGTTCCATGGGAGCAGTCTGGCTGGTGGATTGTGAGCAGAAGTTACATGTGTCAGTCTCATGCCAAAGCATTTGATAGCCACTCAGTGCTGGCACAGCCCCTGAGGATATCTGAGGAGGTGGCTGCTCTGTCAGCCTGAGTCCCTGAGCAACTAAGATGAGCAGAGACTGCCTGCTGAGATATGACAGACATGTAGCATAAGCAAAAAGGAAATCTTTGTTTTAGGCCACTGAGATCTTGGGGCCTGTTTTTACAGCATAACAGCTCATTCTGATGAATATGGTATATAGTCAGGAGAGAATCTAGGAAAAGGAGGATAGGGAGCTGGGCAGAATTCAGAACCCAGAAATTGGCAGCTGATGGTCAAAAGGACTCCAAATTAGTGAGGGGAGAGGTAGAGAAAGATTCAGGGGTTTGTACTTAGAACAAAAAAATCTTTATATGGTAAAAAACAAAAGCACAAATATAGAAAATAGACATAGAGCTTAATAAATTAAAAAGCAAACACTCTTGTAAACTCTACCCAAGTCAAGAAACAGGACTCAGCCAGCATCCCAGAAGCTCCCACCTGTGCCCTGTCTGCTATGGTTTGAACATTTGTCCCCTCCAAAACTCATGTTGAAATTTAATCCCCAGGTGGCAGTATTGAGAGGCGGGGCTCCGCCCTCAGGAATGGGTTAATCCACTCATGCATTAATGGGTTAATGGGTTATCATGGGAGTGGGACTGGTGGCTTTATAAGAAGAGAGGAGAGACCCAAGCTAACATGCTCAGTGCCCTTGCCATGTGATGTCCTGTGCCACTTCAAGACTGCAGAGAGTCCCCGCCAGCAAGAAGTCTCTCATTGGATGCAGCCTCTTGACCTTGGACCTCTCAGCCTTTATAACTGTAAGAAATAAATTCTTTTCTTATAAATTACCCAGTTTCAGGTATTCTGATACAGCAACAGAAAACAGACTAAGAAACTATCCCACCACAGCCCCCCACCTCTCTGCCCTCTAGAGCAGCGGTCCCTGACCTTTTTGGCACCAGAGTCCAGTTTCGTGGAAGACAATTTTTCCATGGACTGGGGTTTGGGGGGGTAAGGTGCTGTCGGTGGGGGTGTGTGGTGGGGAGCTCAGGTGGTGATAGATGGCCCATTTCCTAAACAGGCCACTGACCAATAATGGGTTAGGGCCCCGAGGGTTAGGGACCACAGTTCTAGAGGTTACTACTTACCTGCCTTTTATGATGACATCTTCCGTCCTTTCTTTATAGCCTCATCAGTCCACATGTGCATCCCTCAACATTGTGGTTTAGTTTTCCTTTTTAAATATTTTAAAGTCTCTTTTAATGTACAGACTTCCCTCTTTCCCCATCTGAATTTATTTGTTGAAGGAACTGGGTTATTTGTAGAGTTTCCCACTTGCATCTTGTGGTGCTGCTGATGTAGTCCTCTGACTCCTATTATTTCCTGTAAATTGCTAGTTGGATCTACAGGCTTGATCCAATTTGGGTTTGATTATTTTCAGCAATATTATGTCATAGGTAGTGGTACATTTGTTCACCTGAAGGTAGGTAATCATCTACAAAATAATTTTTTTGGTATTATGAACAGTCATAGAAGTTCAATTCCAAGATTCAGCCTACATCCGTTAATTTCTCTGTGGTTTCAGAATGGTGGGATTCCAATTCAAAATGTCCCCTGTTCCATTCTGGTTACCAGTGGTATAATTCAAACAGGAAAATCAGGGTATTATTAAATGCTTGATTTTTTTTTTTCCTCCCAGATCTCAAAGCTCTGTCACATCCAGGTAAGTTGCTCAGGTCTGAATTTGGCAAAACTGTTGTAAAGGCCAACCATCGGCCCAGCCTTCTGTTGCTAAGTCCTTTGACCTCCAAGAGGTCACCCCAGGCCCTGTGAACCCTCAGGTTTTCTCCCCACCTCCTACCCCATCAGAGCTCTCCTTCAAGAAAGGAAGGTCTTCATTTTTCTCCCACCTTGGAAAGTAAGTTGTGGACATCATCCATCCTAGGGGCTGTGTGTGTGGTTTTTTCCCTGTAAATAGTGGCATTTTATTTTATTTAATTTTTTAATTTTATTATTATTTTTTTTATTTAAGCATAATATGGGGGTACAAATGTTAAAGTTACATACATTGCTCTTGCCTTCCCTTCCCCCTCGAGTCAGAGCTTCAAGCGTGTCCATCCCCCAGACAGTGCACATCGCACATATATATACCCATCCCCTCCTCCCCCTCCCACCTGCCCAACACCTGATATATGTTTTTTTAAAATTTTTTTTTAACATTTTGGTTACATTTTAGGGGCTGTGTGTTTTAAGGCCCCTCTCTCTCAAATGTTTTCTCACTTAATTCTTGTGGGGTTGAAAACAGGTAGCCTCAAGCCCAATCCAACCTGCAGTGATGTTTCGCTTTGGCCAGCACAGAGTGTTTTTGCTTGTTGGTTTGTTTTGCTTTTAAGCAGAATGAGCCTGCATTTAGGCAGGAGGCATATTCTCTCCAGTTAGATCTGAGCCCACCACCCCCTCTTGTATTATACCTGTCCCGTGCTCCGGGTCCCCTTGGTGTTTGCCACCTTTGTGTTACAGCAACCTTGTAAGTAGGTGTTATTAGCCCATTTTACAAGTGGATGAACAAGAACTAGAACATTCATGTGAGGGGCCCAAGTGAGGCACAGTGTCTCAGGAGAGACACTGAGTGCTCCGGGGAAGGCGACCACAAGGCCAAAGCAGAGAGCTTTGGCCACCAGCCACAGGGCTCTCTCTGGCTAGCACAGTGCAAACTAAAACCCACATTCTTTTTTCTTCTGTTTTATAGAGACAGCTCAAGGAAGCATGATAAAATGAGGCCTAAGATAATATTTGGGGGGAAAGTTTATTTTTTTTATGGTCTGTTTGCATTACACCGTCGGGCAAAGAGAGGCGGAGAAAGACTTGTCCCAAATGGCAGAGCTGGAGAAGCACAAATCCAATGTCAATAGTTGGAAATACAAGTGTTTGGTTTCATTAAAGTCCTTTTTAAAAAACATTTCTCCTTTTCTTTTCCTGAGGTAATCCAAGGCAAGGGGATATGGAGGTGGAAGAGACATGGAGGGAGGAGGGTGGGAGGGAGCCCAGCCCAGCCAGAGGGCTTGTTCCGAGGAACTCGCTCCCCTCCAGTGTCCTCAGCCAGCCCAGGAGGTTGGCAGACCTGGCCAGAAGCAGACGGCTGGAGTCTTCTGCTGGCCCGATGACTGTTGCTCATCCAGGGCAGGCAAGACAGAGTTTCAGAGTTTATTATTTGTCCAACAGCAAACTTTGTTTTTGAAAACCTGAGTGAAAATGAATAGTCAAATCAGGGCCACCATGGGACAGATGATTTGACTTCTGAGTTCTCCCATGGCCTATTGGGCAACAGCTGTCCATTCCCCATCCCCAGTCACCATGCTGGCCCTTGGGTGCCCCAGGGAAGAGGCCACATCTGTAGAGGCAGAAGAGGGTAGGTTAAGAATGCAGGCTCTAGTCAGACAGCCTGGGCTTTGGGGGTGAAATCTCAGCTCTGGCACTTATTAACTGGGACCTCTTGGGTGAAGTCTTTGTGTTTCAGTTTTCTCACTTATAAAATGGAGAAATAATAATACCTCATGGGTTGTTGAAAGGATTAAATGGAGAGAAAAGCTTAGTACTGTGCCTAGCATGTAGTGAGTATTTAACAAACATTTGTTGTTATTCTGTTATTGTTAGAGCTCTCTCCCTCAGTCTCTCTCTTTTTCTGCCTTTGTCCTTCCATTACATGCTACTCCTCAGCAATACCACTGGATTTGTCCAAATAGATAAATTCACCCAAAGAAATGAAAATACGTATTCTCTTGCAGGTATTTTGCACACTATCCTCCCAGAGCCTCTCTCCTAGGCTGTTTCTGCACAGCTCCGTAGATATCACATCCTTACCCCCCTCAACACACCCTAGTTCATGTGGTACCATCTGCCTGGATTGCCCTCCCATTCACTTCCATCTATCCAAATCTAGTTCAGGTCCACCTTGCAACAGAATTCTTTCTGTTTTAAGACAACCAATCCAAGTTTACATAAGAAGAAAGGAAATATATTGACTACATAGTTGAGAAGCCCAGGGGGCAGGTCTGGCTTCAGGCATGGTTTGATTCAGGGTTCTATGTGAAGTCACTATGACCTGGTTTCATCTCCATGTTGGCTCCACTCTTATACAAACCATACAGTCCTGATGGCAAGGCTTACAAGCAAAATGTTCAAGGTTCAAGCCCAGTGAGAAGGATAATTTGCCTCTTTCCTAATAGCCCCAGCAGATATTGCATGTGCTCCTTGGCTGTGATTGGATCAAGCCCATCGCTAGACCAATCTTATGGTTGGGGTTGGGAGAGGAAGGTGGTGCTTCCAACTGCAGCCCCACCTGTAGTTCATGGACTGCTGAGAAGCAAAGGGATGCTTCCTAGAAAGAAATCAGGGTAGTTTCCAAAATAAGGGAGAGTGGACACAGGGGAGCCAAATCCCAACAAATGTTCACCATACATATGTCTTTTTCAATACTCATCCCCAACAATTCCCGCCAATTCTCCTCTCAGGACTCCTACCCTAATTCTTTATGATGCCATTCATCTTGCCAATGTCTTTTGTATCCTTTTCTTGGGAATAAGTCTTGCTATATTACCTACTCTGTGAACCACTTTCATGTAAAAACTTCCTGTATCCTTCATTTGGCAATGAATCATCATGCACTGCCTTCTTGTATGGCACTGTTACATCTTTTTTACTGATATTAAAATTCCCATATATGTATGTCTTACCTTTCTTATAGATTGTAAACTCCTCCAGGGCAGGAAACAAGGATACTTCTTGTCTAGCACCTTATATGTAATAAATGCTTGTTATATGTTGTTGATTGATCAATAATTGAACATTTATTCTCTTATACCTTCCATTGGTTGAATGTCTAGTAGGTATTAAATAACAATCTTGGAATCATAAAATTTAGAAGGAGTATTGAATTTGGACAGGTTTTTATAATCTAATGCAGTTTCCTCTTTTACAGGGATTAAAACAGAGGTCCAGAGTAATAAAGCGATTATACAAGCAAGTTAGAAAGAATAAAAATCAAGATCCTTTGGACCTTTGTATTTGTTGATTGACTGACTGATTGCCAATTCGGTATCTTTTCCACTAAACCTGTCTGTAAGAGCAGGGACAAAGTATGGATGCCCACTCCTGCCACATTGTATTGGAAATCCTAGCCAGAGCAATAGGCAGGAAAAAGAAATAAAAAGCACCCAAATTGGAAACGAAGATGTAAAATTATCTCTGTTCACAGATGGCATGATCTTATCTATAAAGAACTATAAAGATTCCATACCAAAAAAACCTGTTAGGCCTAATAAGCAAATTCAGCAAAATTGCAATGTACAAAATCAATTGTAAAAATTAGTTGCATTTTAATACACTAGCAAGAAACAGTCCAAAAGTACATTAAGAAAGCAATCCCATTTATAATAGCATAAAATAGAAGAAATTACTCAGGAATAAGCTTAAAGACTTATAAAGTGAAAAGTACAAAACATTGCTAAAAGAAATTTTAAAAGACACACAAATAAATGTGACAACATCTTTCATGGATTAGAAGACTTAATATTGTTAAAATGTCCATATAACCCAAAGCAATCTACAGATTTAACACAATCCTTATTAAAATTCCAGTGGTATTTTTGCATAATTAGAAAAAATAATCCTAAAATTCATATGGAACCAAAAAGGACCTTGAATAGCCAAAACAATCTTAAGAACAAAGCTGGAAGCTTCACACTTTCTGACTTCAAAACATACTACAAAGCTATAATAATTAAAACAGTTTGGTATTGGCATAATGTCAAATACATAGAGATCAATGGAACAGAATAGAGAGTTCCCCAAATATACCCATGTATAGTCAAACGATCTTCAATGAAGGTGCCAAGATTACACAATGGGGAAAGGATAGTCTTCTCAACAAATGGTGCTGGGAAAACTGGATGGCCACATGCAAAATAATGATATTGGATTCTTATTTTACATCATACACAAAAATCAACTTAAAATGGATTAAAGACTTAAATATAAGACCTGAAACTATAAAATCCTAGAAGAAAACATAAGGGAAAATCTTCATGACATTTGTTAACAAAAGACTAATGAGATCTGCAGAGGCAAAAGGCAAACTTTATTTTCTATAAAGAAAAAAAAAACAACCTGCAGATTGGAGAGATGCAGGCTTCCATGTAAAACAAAAGTGTGTTCTGAAGAACAAAGGAAGAGTCTGGGTTAAATGGCTTACACAGGGAAAGTTCTGGTACAGGTTCTCACTCAGGTCCATTCATGTAACTGAAGAATTTAAACTTGTTCAGTTCTCATTGGTTGAAATAGCTGAGCCCTGATTGGGTGGTTTCCAAGCCCAAACCAGAAGTCTCTGTGAGATATTTCTTTCAAACAGCTAGTGGTTTGTGTGTGTGTATGTGTGTGTGGTTCCAGCCATAGTTTATCCTGGTCGCAGGAACTGCTCTGGCTCAGGGGTACAAAGCAGGATGTTTGTGAAGAGCTGTTCTGCCCCAAGAACCTAGGGCATGTGACTACTCCTTCCCACCCTGCCATGGCTGCCTGGCTCTGTTTTCAAATTTAGAGCATTTCTACTAGTCACAGAGAGTCCAATTCATCTGGAACATTCTGGGATCTTATTTTACAGTTTTATTTCACACATTGGATTTGGCAACGATTTCTTGGATATGACACCAGATACACAGGCAGCAAAAGCAAAAATACACAAGTGGGACTACATCAAACAAAAAAGTTTCTGTGTAGTAAAGGGAACATCAAGAGAGTGAAAAGGTAACCTATGAAAATATTTTCAAATCATATATGTAATAAGGGGTTAATAACCAACATATATTTTTAAATCTTCTGTAACTCAATAACAACAAAATAAAAATAATAACCTGTTTAAGAAACAGTTCTCCAAGATACCCAAATGGCCAACAGGTATATGAAAAGATGTCAACATCACTAATCATCAGGAAATGCAAGTCAAAACCGTAATGAGATACTGCACCTATTAGCAGTGCCAAAAAACCAGAAAATAACAAGCACTGGTGAAAATGTGGAGAAACTGGTCCCTTGTACACTGTTGGCAGAAAATGTAAAATGGTGCAGTGGCTGTGGAAAACAGCATGGAAGTTCCTCTAAAAAATTAAAAATAGAATTATCAGCTACGATCCAGCAATCCCCCTTCAGGTACTTATCCAAGAAAATTGAAATCAAGAAATCAAAGAGATATCTGCATTCCCATGTTCACTGCAGCATTATACACAATATCCAGGAGGTAGAAACCACTTAAATGTCCACTGACAGATGAATGGATAAAGAATATGTGCAATGGAATACTATTTAGTCTTGAAAAAAGAAGGAAATCCTGGCTTATGCTATGAAATGGAAGAACATTGAGGACATTATGCTAAGTGAACTATGCTAGTCACAGAAGCACAAATACTACATGATTCCACTTGTATGAGGTATCTAAGTACTCTTAGAAGCAGAAAGTGGTTGCCAGGGCCTTCAAGGAAGAGAAAATAGGGAGTTCAGTGGGTACAAAGTTTCAGTCATGAAAGATGAAAAAGTTCTAGAGATCTGCTGCACAACAATGTGTGTTTGGTTAATAATACTGTACTGTACCCTTGCAAATTTGTTAAGCATTAAATTTAAAAGCTTCTGCACAGCAAAGGAAATAATCAGCAGAGTGAACAGACAACCTACAGAAGGGGAGAAAATATTTGCAAACTACACATTCAACAAAGGATTAATATTCCAGAATCTATAAAGAACTCAAACAGATCAGTGAGAAAAAAACAAACAACCCCATCAAAAAATGGACAGATGACATGAATAGAAGTTTTCTGAAAGAACATAGACAAATGGACAACAAACATATGGAAAATGTTCAACATCACTAATCATCAGGGAATTGCAAATTACAGTTACAATGAGATACCACCTTACCCTCATCAGAATGGCCATTATTAAGAAATCAAAAAATAATAGACGTTGGCATGGATACTGAGAAAAAGGAAAACTTATATGCTGTTGGTGGGACTGCAAATTGGTACAGCTGTATGGAAAACAGTATGTAGATTCCTCAAAGAAATAAAACAGACTTACCATTTGATCCAACAATCCCACTGCTGGGTATCTACCCAAAGGAGATGAAATTATCTTATCAAAAACACAGCTGCAGGACAATTCACAATTGCAAAGCTGTGCAATCAACCTAAGTGCCCTTCAATTCATGAGTGTATAAAGAAAATATGGTATGTATACAACATGGAGTACTACTCAGCCACAAAAAGAAATGAAATAATGTCATTTGCAGCAACATGGAGGGAACTGGAGAACATTATCCTAAGGTTTCTCAGGAATGGAAAAACAAACACCACATGTTCTCACTAATAAGTGGTAGCTAATAGATGGGTACACACAGGCACAAAGCGATATAAAGGACATGAGAAATTGGATGGGGACGGGAGGGTGGGTGTGGGATCAAAACTTACCTATTGGGTACAATGAGCACTATTCTGGTGATGGGCATACCAAAAGAACGGACTTAAGCATTATACAAGATTCCTATGTAATAAAAACACTTGTACCCCCTTAATTAGTATTTTGAAATAAAAAAGAAGGTATATTGCATGTTATATGTTCCTTACCACAATAAAAAAATAAGTTACTAATAGTTTTTTTAAAAAGTTGATTGAAGAAGGGACACTGCCTTTATCTCCTGGTGCCATTTAGGGTCCTCAGGCATGTGGGGTCAGGGATATTTTGGGTCAAGGATTGTCCCTGTGCTCCTCTACTCACACATAAAGTGTGGGCCCATATTCTAACAGCTGAAATGCACTTTGCGTATGGGTGCAAGCATTGCTAGAGCTCTAGTCTGTCGCCAGGGGCCTGTGGGCTGGGGACCTGGAGGGCAGACCAGCTGAGCCCAGTGCAAGCGACGGGAGTACAGGCCTGAAACAAACAAAACAAAGAAATGAAAAACCTGTCTAGCCTTTCATTCTTCGGGGAACAGAGATTAAGGCAGGGCAAGTCCTTAACAGGTGAATGAAATGAATCCACAAAATAAGGGATATACCAAAAGGCGTTAAACCAGTTTGGACATTTCATCCAAAGCTTTTGCCATTATCTTCAATGATTGCCCAGCAAAGCTCCTTCATAGCCAGAGATAAGTCTGTCCCAGGCCCAAGACTCCTCTTTGGGACCTGGCCAGGCGCTTGGTCCCAATCCAATCCAAGCTGAGCTGTGGTTGAGGCCCAAGATGAGCCCTGTCTAAACTGGTTCCCAGGCCAAACGGCCCCCACTGACACTGAACAGCCCTCAGCCCAGGGAGACTGGGGGAGAGGGCCACAAAGTCTCTCCAGGTCTCCTCAATCCTCTATCAGATTAAGGGGAACCTAGGAGCCAGACCCAGGGCAGGGGCCAGTGATCAGGTCAGCGTGGCCCTGTCCCTCACAGGAAATCGCCAGCAGACACCTGCCACCTACCACCCTGCCTTCCACTGTGGGGCCTTGGCTTGGGGGTGGGTGCAGAGAGAAGTGCAGGCACTGTCTTATTTTCCTGGTGAAAGAAGGAAAGTATAGAACAGTTGAAAGGCTACTGTCAGGAGACCATGCATCTGATTCCTGTTTTGCCATTTTCCAGCTGCGTGACCCCAGTAACCCCTCCAGACCTGGCTGCCCTAACCTTAGGAGGGTGTCAGGTTGGATGAGATCCTCCCTGCTGTTAGGTGACAGTCAGTTCTGATGATACCCTATCACCTGCACCAACGAAACACCCACAGGCCACCTGCTAGGACATCTGAGTTCCTCAGTGGATGATTCGGGCCAAGTCCCCACGAGGGCCTGTGCTATGGAGCAGCAGGGCAGTGCCACCCAGCAGGGAGGGGACACCACCACTCTGGAGTCAGGGGCTGCTGTATCTGAATCCCAGATCTGCCCCCTATCCTTGCCTCAGTTTCCCCATCTGTAAAAGGGAGGTGATTCCTATCTCATAGGGTGGTTATGGGGATCCAATGAGATGAGTTTATAACAACTCTCAGAGCAGTGCCTGGCGTGGTGAGCACATGATAGGGGCAGGCTGTCATGACCACCAATGTTCAGCCACCCACAAAGCTCTCAAAACCGCCATATGCGCTAACAAAAAGCCCAGGGTGTGGCTCCTAGGGACTTCACCTGGAGAAAGTTGAGCCTCGCACAGACCTGAGGTGGGGAAGAGGTGGCTTTAGCTGTTCTGTCCCTTACTCTGGAAGGTGGGAATTGGCCCTGTGGCCTGGAGATGAGACCTCCCTCCCCACCCACCAGCGCCAGGAGGTGGTTGGGAATATGCTGTTGCACTGACCAGCTGCACCCCGCCTGCACGTGGCCTGGCAGGCCTGATGTGGCCTCCTTTCCCTGCGGCTCTGTTACCGCGGGTGCATTTCAGGCCTTCTCACTATTGTCAGCTTCTCGCTTTCAGCTGCTGCAGCAGCAGCAGGCCCTTCCCTTCCTTCCTCAGCAGCCTGGGCTGCAGACACGAGCAGTGTCCTGTCCTGGGGAGACCCTGCTCAGCCGCACCCCAGACACTGTCCCACATCTCCTAAGTTGGAATCCAACTCTCCCCTCCCAGTCCCAACCCCAAATGAATCTGTCCTGAGTGAGGGCTAGGTGGTGAGGGGGCCTGGTCACAACTGTCCAGCTAATGCCACCAGCGGCCCAAGGTCTTGAAGAAAAACCTCTTTCCTATGGCGATGACTAACACACCAGGAAGGATAAAAGAGAAGAAAATGACAGGGAAGGAAAAAGCAAAGATTTACGCTGCAGTTATAAACAGATTTACCAAGTGCCACCCTCCACTCTGTCACCAGTGCAGTGATCCCTGCCTTCCCTCCCCTCCTCCTCTCTCCTCCCCAACGGACTGTGGGCAGGACCTATGAATTCACCCCACACCCGGCACGGGTTAGTAAAACCTCCTGTGTTGGATTCATTCCTTAGAGGAGGTGTGGGGTAAATTTCATCTTAGAATAAACAAATAAACAAATAATTATTTCATCAAAGAGTTCCAAAGAGAAGTCCTTCCAAGGGCTGGGACAGCTTGGCAGCTGGTCCCATACCCTCCTCCAGGTTTTTGTCTCCACTAGACCCGCCCTGGTGTTCTCATTGCCACCAAGTCACCTTGTCTGCCTTGTTCTCCTGCCCAGGTGTGGGCTGCACCGCCTTTATTCCCCTTTGCAGAGCTCAGACAGGCTGGAATTCTCCAAAAATAACCTCTCAGAAAATCAATGAAATGAACAAAGAGAACACAAACAGCTGAACAACAGATATGCTTGCTGAGTGCAGATACCTAATCCTAAAACAACCAAAGTCTCGCCACCAGTGAGCTGGCCAGGTCTGGGTTCCTCCCTGTCCACTCCCTGTCCCTGCCAGAAAAGACTCTCCCGAAGTAGAGCTTTTTGACCCCCCACCCCCACCCCTGCATCTCCCAGCCAGGCAGAAGCCCGTCAGAGAAAGGGCAGGTGGTATTCAGAGCACATCGAACAGCTGGCCTTGTGCCTGAACCAAGGTCAAAGGGGAGATGGGCTCCTAAGTCCCCTAATGGGAGCAGATTCCTGCTGGGTGAAGCAGCACCCCCACTTGGTGTGGCTCTGGAGAGGGGAGCCTAGCCGGGACACGGGGTGGTGAGGCCGGGCTTGGTGCCTAGGCCGAGGTCCAGAGGTTGGGTATAGGTGCTTAGCTCCAGCTCTGCCTCTGTCACTCTGGCCCCTTCTTCTTTGGGCCTCAGTTTCCCCACTGGTAAAAGGAGAAAGTTTAAGTAGGTGATCTCTGTAGGCTCTTTCATCTCCAACATTTTCTGGTTTTGCAATTTTCTACCTTCAGTCAGAGGTTAGAAAATCCACTCCACCCAGATAGGCCTGGCACGTGGCACCTCGGTAAAGGCCCGATGATAACAGCTGCCCTTCCTGAATGTTGCCCAGGGGCAGAAACTATTGTAGCTACTTTACCTGTGTTGGCTCACTTTCTCCTCACAAGAGCCCTATGCCTAGTATCCCCATCTCACAGATGAGAAACTGAGACACAAAGAGGTTAAGACTCTATCAATACCCCAGAGGGCCCAGAAGGATGGGGCCTCAGGCATTGTGGCTCCAGTCTGTGCCCTCATGTCCCAGGTGAAACTACTCTTCATGGATGAGTGACCATAGTGTCTCTAATAGACACAACAGCCAAAAGGTGGAAACAACTCAAATGTCCATCAACAGATAATTGGATAAACAAAATGCAGTCAATACATTTAATGGGGTATTATTCATCCTTAAAAGGAATGAAATTCTGATACATGCTACAACACGGACGAGCCTTGAAGACATTACGCTAAGCAAAACGTGCCAGAGACGGAAGGACAAATATTGCATGATTTCACTTACATGAAATATCAAAAACAGACCAACTCATAGAGACAGAGAATAGAGGTTGCCAGAAGCTAGGGGAGGGGAGAATGGGGGAGTTATTGCTTAATGGGAACAGAGTTTGTTTGGGATGATAAAAAAGTTCTAGAAATGGATAGTGTGATGGTAGCACAACATTATGAATATGCTTAATGCCGCAATCATTAAAAATGGTAAATTTTGTGTTAAGAATAAATTTTAGAAATATCTGTAATAGAATAGATCTCATTCATTGAGCAGTTACTAAGATCCTACTGCACGAGTGTTGTGCACCCCGCCTCATTTAGCCATTGCAGCCACACTGCGAAGAAGGCAACCTGCTTCCTCCCATTCCTCCCACTTCACAGGCAAGAAGACCAGGCCTCAGACAAAAATTTCCTTAAGGACCCACAAGTAGTAGGTGGCAGAGCTGACACATAAACCCAGGTAACGCTGAGGGCAAACTCAGAAAGAAGGTAGAACGCAATCCGAGAAGGTGAGGAGTAAGTTGAAATGAACCCAGGTGTGCGGCCACCCACGCCCCTACCTGTGCCTGGCAGGTTACACAAATTCCACCTTTGTCTTTTCTCACATTTCTCCCCGTATTTGTCACACCCCCGTTTTATATCTAACCAACACCGTCTTGCCTCACTCCTCCACTGACATCACTACCTCTGCCTTATGCTCAGGACGCCTCCCCATCCCGCTCTGGCGTTGCAGGGGCTCAACGCCTGTGAGGGCCCAGTGTGCGCTAAGGGAGACAGAGGCCCAGAGCTCTCCTAAAGGAGCCCCTGAGCAAGCAGCTCCCCCATACCCCCACTGGAGGTCCTGCCAGGGCCAGGGGCAACTGGCTGGTGACTGCCCCCAGAAGAGCCTCAGGAAGGCTGGGCAGGTGACTTCCTGGGTGCCAGGCCTGGTGGGTTACTGGTGTATCCCAGTGTCCTGACCTCCTATGTGAGCAGCGTCAGGGCAGCAAGCTTCCTGTACCCCCTAAACAGCTAAGAAGTGCTCCTTCCCACTGAGGCACACGGCATTTTGTACTCAGGTCACCCAGGAAAGCCAAGCACACCTACCTCCAAACCACCTCACTCATGTCCAGCTGTGGCCCCCCGAGGCATTAGCCTACCCCAAAGGTCCGTAGAAACTCCTCACATGGAAGAGCTCAGGCAAAGTTGCCACATTGCCAAAGGTGGTTATTATGGGGGTTGGGGGGTGGGGATCTTGTGTGTGCCCATGACTTGCTCTCCCTTCCCCACATGCCCCAGGCATCCTCCAGCATTCTGTTCCCCCAGGGCCTGCACCAGCCAGTGACCCAGATGTCCATGGATGAACTGTGACTCCTCTCAGGGGACCTGAGCAGCTGGCCCCAGGAAACCAGCCCACGGGGATTCCAGAGCACAGGCATAGTGTAGGGCAAGGGCCCCCAACCTATGGTGAGTTGTATAATTATTTCATTATATACTGCAATGTAATGATAATAGAAATAAAGTACACAATACATATAATGCACTTGAATCATCCAGAAACCATCCCCCACCCCTCCTAGTCCGTGGAAAAATTGTCTTCCATGAAAACGGTCCCTGGTGCCAAAAAGGCTGAGGACCACTAGGGAAAGATTTTAAAGCAAACATCCCTTTAATCATGTCCCGGAAGGGTGATGGCAGATTTAAAGCACAGGCTCCCGGGCACTCAGGAGAGACACTATTGTTGAACAGAGAGGACTCTGGTGTCAAACTTCTAGGGTCTGCCCCCTGACTCTGCTACTAACCAGCTGCGCATCTTGAGCAAGTGTGGCTGAATTTTCCTCATTTATAAACTAGAGACGATGATAATACCCACCTCACTCTATTTAAGAGAATTAATTGGGATGACGCACATAAACTATTTAGAACAGTGTCCAGCATGAAGGGCCTATTTAATAAACATTTCCTATCATTAGATGGCAGACAGGATTGTTAGTCAATTGTGGCATCTTTCCCTCTGAAACCAGACACAGCCTCAGATTCCTTCTCAACACAGCCTGGCAGGTAGCCCCTGTCAGGGATAGCATCTAAGACAAAATTGATTTGCAACCATTGTCCTATTTTTTCCTTAAAGTGGCATTTAGTGCCCTTTCCCTCTCCCTGAGTTAGGATCCCTCCATGTCTCCACCCTTATATCTTATTATGCCAATGCTAGGACCACCTGCCACTTTCCACCACACACGTGTGCATTTTAGATTCAAAATTGCTCCCTGGTGTCCCCATGCAAAATTTTAAACAGTGTTATTGAGATATAATTCATACACAATTCACCTACTTAAAAGATAAAATTCAATGGCTTTTAGTATAATATATTCAGATCTGTGCATTCATCACCATAACCGATTTTGGAATATTCTCATTACTCACGCCTCCCCCTGAAAAACCTCATACCTCTTAGACAACACCCTTCAATCTCCCCATTCCCCTACCCCTGGCCCTCAGCAACCAATAGCCTACTTTCTGTCTCTATAGATTTGTCTATTCTGGGCATTTCATTTAAATGGAATAATACAATATGTGGTCCTTTGTGACTGGCTTATTTCACTTAGCATTGTTTTCAAATTCCATCCATATTGTTACATGTATCAGTACTTTGTTTCTTTTTATTGCTGAATAATATTCCATTGTATGAATATAGTACGTTTTATTGATCAGTTCATCAGTTGATGGACATTTGGATTATTTCCACTTTTTGACTATTATATATAATGCTGCTGTGAACATTCATGTAGAAGTTTTTCTATGGACATATGTTTTCATTTCTCTTGGATAGATACCTAGGTGTGGAATTGTCGGATAATACAGTAACTCTATGTTTAGCCATTTGAGGAACTGCCAGAGTGTTTTCCTTCCCACCAAGCTGTACCATTTTAAATTCCACCAGCAATGTTTTAGGGTTTGATTTCTCCACATCCTTGCGAACACTTGTTTTTATCCATGTTTTTATTACATTTACCCCAGTAGGTATGAAATGGTATCTCATTGTGGTTTTGATTTGCATTTTCCTGATGGGTACAATGTTGACCACCTTTTCATGTGTTTATTGGCCATTTGTATATCCTCATTGGAGAAACATCTATTCAGATCCTTTTCTAATTTTTTGATTGCGTTATTTGTCTTTTTATGATTGCATTGTAAGAGTTCTTTATATATTTTAGATATAAGTCCCCCCTTATTATATATATAATTTGTAAAAATTTCTTGCATTCTGTGTGTATCTTTTCATTTTTTTTTTTTTTTAAAGAGATGGGGTCTTGCTCTGTGGCCCAGACTGGAGTGCAGTGGTGCCATAGTTCACTGTAACCTCGAACTTCTGGGCTCAGGTGATCCTCCCACCTTGGCCTCCTGAATAGCTAGGACTTTAGGCACATACCACCATGCCTGGCTAATTTTAAAATTTGTTGTAACACACGGTCTTGCTATGTTGACCAGGCTGGTCTCAAACTCCTGGCTTCAAGTGATTCTCCCACCTCAGCCTCCCGTGTTGCTGGGTGTACAGGCATGAGCCACTACACCCAGGTTCTTTTCACTTTCTTAACAGTATCCTTTGAAGTATAAAAGTTTTCAATTTTGATGCCGTTATAAGTAACTTTTGTATATGGTATGCAAAGTAGAGGTGAAATGATCATGATTTGTAGATAACATGATTGTATATCTTGAAAACTCAACAGAACCTACAAAAAAACTGTTGAAAACAAGAGAATTTAGTAATGAAGTCAGTTATAAAATTAGTATATAGTAAACAATACTATATATATTTATAGTATTATAAATATATAATATATATTAATATATATAATATAATGTATATATTTATACATATAAATATGGACCTGTTAGAAGATATCGTAGAGGACCTTATTTTCAATAACAACTCTAGTATAAAATAGCTGGATATGACCCTTAACACAAGAAATATATGAAGAAAACTTTAAAATACTCCTAGGGACACATAGGGTACTTGAACAGAAGTGTAAAGGTATATCAGACCAATTGATTATAAAGTTCATATAAAAAATAAACAAGTAAGCTGGGCGTGGTGGCTCATGCTTATAATCCTAGCACTCTGGGAGGCTGAGGCAGGAGGATTGCTCCAGGTCAGGAGTTCAAAACCAGCCTGAGCAAGAGCGAGACCCCATCTCTACTAAAAGTAGAAAGAAATTAGCTGGACAGCTAAAAATATATAGAAAAAATTAGCTGGGCATGGTGGCATATGCCTGTAGTCCCAGCTACTCGGGAGGCTGAGGCAGTAGGATCGTTTGAGTCCAGGTTGAGGTTGCTGTGAGCTAAGCTGACACTATGGCACTCTAGCCTGGGCAACAGAGGGAGACTCTGTCTCTAAAAATAAAAAAAGTAAAAATAAAAAAATAAACAAGCAAGTATACCCATGAAAACTGGGGAAAGAAGAATAATGAGCAAGCTTTGGAGTGAGAACCCAGAAACCAGGCTTCTGGGCCCAGCTCTGCCCTAACAGATTGAAGGTGCATCCACCATTGCTGTTGGGGCTTCAGTTTCCTCATCAGCAAAGTGAGGCACCCAGGCTAGAGGATGTCCAACTTTCCTTTCAATTCTAGAACTTTCTGATTGATTCTAAGATTGTTAGTTCCAATACTCCAAACTGGGCTGGCGCCAATGTTCACTTTAAACAAGTCCAGTGAAGCTTAGCTTGGCCAGGCACCTAAAAGAGTGTTTGCCTGTGTTGGTGAGCTTCTGGGGTACCAGGGAGGACCTTATGTATTCTGTCTCTGGCATTGCTCCATGGAGTTTAGTTGGTTGGTTTGATCTGGCTTTCTCTCTCCATTACCTGCCCACTGAAGAAGTAAACAATGAATTTGGGTCTTGGTGCAATTCCTCTCAGATCCTTTCCTGGGGGGCAACCTGAATAGGAGAGGGGAGAAGAAAGGGAGCACAGAGGCCCCACAGAGGGAGGACGAACCACCCAGGGCAAAGAAAAGAGGAAATGGAGATAGAAAACAAACACTGGAGGCATCTTAGACCTGGAGAGTCCATTCTAAGAGGATCACCCCCTTTTAGCCTGATACTGAAAACATATGCTCAAGCAGATAACCTAGATAAAGGTTCAAGACCTCTATCTAAAGTGAAATTAAATGAATCAATATCTTTATTTATGAAAGAACAAGTCCATTATCAACTGAGCTCAGTATTTGCTGCTTTGAACAGAGCAGAATAATTTGCACAAGAAAAAAAAAGGAAAACCTCCTCTTATTTCCTCTACCCAGTCAGGAAGGACTTTCTGGGAAAGGGAAGATTTAAAAGAATTCCTTGAAGGAAAGAGAAGATGCTTGGCAAAGTTTCCTAGGATGTGCTTTTTCCAAAATCCAGAGAAGGCACAAGAGAGACAGATGAGGGTATGACCAGACAGCAGATAGGAATTTAACCTTCACTCGAAGAGAGGGAGGGACCAAGGACATGAAGGAGAAATACTAGTCTACAATGGCCAAGCACAATGAAAAGCTCTGCAAGTGTGCTGACATAAAGTAGGTTGAACAACTCTTCCTACATGGGGTGGGACCATTCCCCATACGAGGACCCTGCATGGGAGTTTTGGAGATAACATTTTGGGGACTGGTATAATTCCCTATGACATCATTGCAGGGCAGCTGGAGAGCTCGGGGTCTGCCCACCTCCCAGCATTCTTCACCTGACTTCAGCAATGTAAATCATACTACAGTATTGCTAGTGGCCAGGTGATGGCTTGAATTTAGGTCAACCGAAGTAATTGCTAAACTCCTACCATGAATCCAGGTCCATGCTAAGGGGTGTGGTAAACAGAAAAGAAGCCAGAGTAAAGTCCTTGCTGTTAAGGAGTTTACTGCTGGGAAAAGAATAATTCCATGTTAGAAAACTGTATGATTCCTATAATTGACCAAAATCTAGAATTAAATATGAAAATGGGCAGAATAGCGAATGAAGTAGGAGTTCAGAGGGGACAGAGAGAGGACAGTAGGCTGGATAGTGAGGGAGGACTTCACAGAGAAGGTGGAAAGTGACACCATTGTGCATCTGTGAGAGTGAGGCCCCTTCCCCGCTGCCTGCCCCAGGCATGAGAGGACCAAGCCAGAGGCCTGGGAGCGGAAGCAGCAGCTTCTCTTCTGGAAGCTTAGAAGTGAGGCTCTAAGTGAGAACTTTCTCCTGTCCTGTCTTTTCCAGTACTGTTTGTGTGAAAAAGGAACAGATTTTCCTGTTACAACAGCCAGAAAAACAGAAAATAAATCAAGGATGGAGTGGCAAGGATAGGCCTGGAAATGAAGTTAAAAGATCTAGGCTTGGTGAAGACACTGTAAAATGGTTTTCTCCTCAAAGTCACTGCTCAGCTCAGGGGGATGGCAGACTAGACTGTTCTAATGGATCCGGGGACATATTCTTCTCCCGGATGACTCCACCCACACCTGTTCCCACCCCATTTTCTCCAAAAGCCTTTTGCAGATGGTGCCTCTTGGTTCCCAGAACCAGTCTGGAGCAGTGATTAAAGGACCAAAATTCCAGGAACCATTTTTTACTTCTTGTACACCTTGGCAAACACTTAAGCTACACTAAGAAAAAGTGAATCATTTAAGAGTGACAATCAGGACGCTGGAGGGAAATTAAGGGTTCCAACAGGCATGGGGCCAATCCTCAAAAAAAGCATTTGTTTGGGAAAAGGTAGGATTCTGTGAACACTCTTTTTGGAAACGTTTCATCCCCCTAGGCACTTAGGCCTCCCTCTGGCCTCATGGGTTCCCTCCTTCCCTTCCCTGTTCTCAAGGACAAGAATCATTTTCATTACTACCAGGTTTCCACATTTTACAGAGTTATAACCTAGAAAAAATAAATAATGAAAGGTTCAAGACCTTATGGGATCAGATAACCCCAAAGAGGCCTCTACACAATACTCAGCATTCCATTGAAAGAACACTCAGTCATCTTTTGCCTATTTTAGTCTTTCACAATTTTTCCTGACATTTGAGAAGCACTTTCAGAATGAGGAGAGGAAGAGCAAAGAGATTCAAACAATGTGAGAGAATATAAATATAGGAAAGACACAAAGTGGAAATCATACTTGTGAAGAAGAAACTAGAACAATCATCAAGTACTGACCTAAAAAGTTTGTACACTGAAAGGACTCCTGCGTTCCAGACCGTATTAGTTTCCTAGGCTGCTGTAACAACGTACCACAAACTGGCTGGCTTAAAACAACAGAGATTTATGCTCTCATATTTCTGAGGCCAGAAGTCCAAGATCAACGTGCCAGCAGGGCTGTGCTCTCTCCAAAGGCTCTCAGGAGGAATGCTTCTTCCTTGCCTATCCCAGCTTCTGGGGCCGGCAACCCTTGGCTTGTGGCAGGATGACTCCTATCTCTGCCTCCATCTTCACGTGGCCTCCTCTGCATGTCTCTCTCTGCATTCTCTTCTCTTCTTATAAGAACACCAGTCATTGGATTTAGGGCCCACTCTAAATACAGTATGATTTCATCTTGAGATCTTTTAACTAATTAGATCAGCAAGGAACTTATTTCCAAATAAGGTCCCATTCTGAGATTCTGGTGGATAAGAATTTCAGGGGGACATTATTCAACCTACTGCACAGACCAAATAAGTTAAGAGATCATAGGCAGACATATCTTGGGATAAAGAAAAAATATTCTACAGGCAGTAAGAGGTAGTTATATTCAAATAAACAAAAACTGATGGGCTTTAAACATCTCAGCAATATGACAAAAACCGATGACACATCTCCGAGGTTTTAAGGAAAAGACATTTTTAACTTAACCAAACTGTGATTTTATCATTCATGTATGAATGAATGTTTAAAAAAAATTCTCAGATATTCTCAGGTATACCTTTCCTGAGAAAATTGCTTTAAAATCTAATTCAACCAATGGAGAGGTAAAGTGAAATGAGCTAAAGAATGGGCAAGTCATAATGTAAAAGAGTGCTGCTGGCACTGAAGTTATTTATGCATAGCACTAAGTTCAAATAAATCAATTGTAAACATAGTTTCAAATGTGTAAATAGCAATTAATTTCTGAAAGAGAATATAAATAATGCAAAATGTGCATCATTTAGTGGTAATACATTGGTTCCCCAGATCATATACAACACACACACACACACACAGAATAAATATATGGGAAGGGGATGGAGGAAGGGGTCTGCCCTCCCCTCCATATCCGTGGGTTCTGCATCCTCAGATTCAATCAACCGTGGATCAAAAATATTCAAAGAATAAAAATAACAATACAATAAAAATTATACATATAAAAAACAATACAGTGTAACAACTATTTAGATAGCATCTATATTGTATTAGGTATTATAAGTAATCTAGAGATGATTTAATGTATACAGGAGGATGTGTGTAGGTTATATGCAAATATTAATACTATGCCATTTTATATCAGGGACTTAAGCATCCACAGATTTTGGTATCTGTCAGGTAGAGGAAGTCCTGGGACTAATCCCCTAAGATCACCAAGGGAGGATTGTAAAAGAATACAAATATCTTCCTTTTATGCATAGCTATTCAGTATTTTTTCTTTTTTTTCTTAGCGCTAGTATTTAGAAGAAATATGGATTTAAGTATGCCTATTTTCAGTTTTTATAAATGATAACAAAATGAACGTTGTGTGTTTGTGTGTGTGCTAGAGAGAGAGAGAGAGCACGCTCACACACGAGACAGCAGCTAGTTCCCTTCCCCTTTACTTGATGGGAGGTCATTTCTAAAGAACCTGTCCTGTCTCCACCGTTCTCCTTTTCACACTTTCACATTCCCCAGCCCATCAGCCTCCAGTAGAGGTTTCGCTGGCCTTTGTATCCGGCCTATGTACATTCTTGCAGGCAAAAGGCAACAGGGAGAGGTGTAGGAGGACAAGAGTGTCATAGACATACGACTCTTCTCAATATGCTTGGTCCCCTCCTACCTCAGAGCCTAAACTGATGGGGCTGAGCAGGGTGGGGTAGGGAGGAGGTTCATACTACCTGGATACTTCCCAGACCTTTGAAGGGAATCTATGCCGTTTCTGATTTTATGTTATTATCAATAACATAGTAGTGAATATCCTTATACATGTATTTTCTTCAAAACTTTCATAATTTCTGTCACAGGATATGAAGTAAGACTTTTCCTCTTAACCCACAGAGCAACCAGGACTCAAAACTGAGACCAACGAAGCATCAAGTACTATGGCAGGCGGCTTTTGATGGTTCCTAATGGTCTCTGCCTCTTGGCAGTTGTGCCTTTGTGTAATCTCTTCCCTTTAAGTGTGACCCGGGCCTAGTGACTTCCCTCTAACAAATAGACTCCATAGGGAAGTATTTTAGTCTGTTTGGGCTGCTATAAAAACATGCCAAAAACATGCCATAAACAGAAATTTATTACTTGCTGTTCTGGAGGCTGGGAAGTCTAAGATCAAGGTGCCGGCAGATTTCCCGCCTGGTGAGGTTCCTAGTTCAGCGAGGGCACCTTCTCCCTACACCCTTGCATGGTGGAAGAGCAAGGCACCTCTCTGGGAGCTTTTTTGAAAGAGCACTACTCCCATTCATGAGGGCAAGCCCTCGTGATCTAATCACCTCCCAAAGGCTCCACCTCCTACAATTATCACATTTGTCATTAGGTTTTCAACATATGAATTTTGAGGGAACACAAACATTCAGACCATAGCAGGGGAAAGACTTTCCCTCCATTCTCCTGGGTTCCATCACTGAGTCTATGAAATAAACCGACAACTGGCAGATCAACAGGACAAAAGGTATATGAATGTATTAATTTTTAATATGACAAGTCGGAGATCATCACAAGAAAAACAAGTGAATACCCAAAACAGTGGTGAGACTTGCAAGCTTATATACCATCTTAACAGGGGAAGGGGAGGGAATATGTAGGCCACTCGGGAAAGAGCAGGTGATTTTCAGGAAAGATGAACAGGCCTTGAGAATAATGGATGGGAGACAGGGTGGTTTATGACAAAATGTGTCTGAGTGTGGTACTGATTTCTAGTCTCCTCTCCTGTGATGAGAGTCAACTTTCCTTGGTTGATGAAACTCCTGGGGAGGGGATTTATGACAACTGGGTTCCTTTCAGAGCATCTGTCTTTAGGCAGATCAAAGGAATTCAGGGAAAGCCTCTCTCTGCATTTGCTATTTTTCAAGTGCCTTCAGCTCAAAATAATCGATATAGCAAAGCCACACATTTTGAGGTGGTATGTTCTGGACCTCTTCAATGTCATGAAGCCTGTATTTCTTGAGTTTATTTAATATCCCACTGTTTTCAGAAAATCAGCATTCCTTGATAAATACTGAATAATCTAGCTAATTTGGGGACTAAGG
>CAUYPO010069387.1:0-22189 GCA_963574435.1 Cheirogaleus major | reverse complement strand
AAAACCAAAAGCTGGTTTTTTGAAAAGATAAACAAAATTGACAGTCGTCTTGCCAGATGGACAAGAATTCAAAGGGAAAGGACTCCAATAAACACAATTAGAAATGAAAGAGGAGAGGTCACAACAGACACCATGGAAATACAAAACATTGTCTTTGAATACTATAGAATGGCAAGAACAGGAGAACCTTGGATACTGTATTCAAAGTTTAGGTATTGAGAATCCATGGAGGATAATATTTGTTTTTTAAACTGAGCTAAAATTAAGTGTGTAAGTCGATGAGTTTTATTTAAATGTATATACAGTCCCGACCAACATTTCTATTACCCTAGAAATGTCCCTTAGCCTCCCTCTACTCCATCCCCACCTCCAAGAGGCAACCACTCTTCTAATTTCTATCATCAAATATTACTTCTGCTTGTTCAAGAACTTCATAAAAAAAGAATCATTCAGGATCTGCTCTTCTGAATCTGACTTCATTTCTTAACATAATATTTTTGTTAAGTTTGCCAGATAAAATACAGCATGCCCAGTTAAATTTGAATTTCAAACAAACTACAATTTTTTTTTTTTAGCAAAAGTATTTCCCATGTGATATGTGCATTTTTATTTGCTAAATCTGGTAACCCTAAGCCATATTGTTGTGTTTTTAATATTCTTTAAAAATGCTGCCTAGTATTCTATAGTATGAATATAACACAATTTTGGTAATTTATTCTCCTGTTAATGGATATTTAGGGTTTTTTAGCTATTATGAATGAAGTTGTTGTGAATATTATTATATAAATCTTTTTGTGAAAATATGTTTTTGTTTCTCTTGGGAGAAATACCTAACTTGCTGGATCATGGAGTAGTATGCCTTTTTTTGTTGTTATAAGAAAACTTCAGTTTTTCACTTTACCCTCCATGAAAGAATTTTGAGCGAGGGAGTGACATGGTCCAATCTGCACTTTGGAAATATCCCTTCAGCAGCAATCAGGAGCTGGTAGATGGCAGGGACAAGACTGGAGGAGGGAGGATGTAGAAGGCCATTTCAAAGTCCACACAAGATGAAGGATAATTGAATTGTGGTGGAAGAAAGGGTGATAGGAGAGAGATTTAGGAGGCAGAATCAATAGGGCATCTTGATGAATTGTCAGCGAGAGATTAAGGGAGAAGGAGAAGTCTGAGTGTCTGGCTTCCTGCCAGATCATTGCCTAGAAATGGTAAGGATGATGTTTGCTTTATTCACTGAACTGTGTTTAGTACAGTGTCTGATCATAGTAGGGTCCAAATCAACTTTTGTTGCCTGACTCTTATGCTCCATGACTCTAACAGAAAAGAACTCAAAATCCCGTAGATGGTTGCATTTCCATCAGTATTTTTAACTAGTACAAATGTGGTAAGTGCTATATACAAAAGGCTATCATAACAGAGAGGAAAGAGAATATGACATTTAATTAATGAGGAGTACTTTTTGCCAGGCACTAAAATTTCGGATTCTTTTTAGCATCTGAATTGCTCCTAAAGTCAAACTACCATAAGGTCTGGAGGGACCTTGAAGAGGTATCTTGTCCACTCTGTTTTGGAAATTGATAATCCTGAGTTAAATTGTCTCTTTGCTTCTGACTAGTTATGTGATAATGGCCAAGTCACTTACCTCTCTGAGCCTCCGACCCATCTTCTATATGTGGAGCTTAAATGAAGTGGTGTATATCTGCACCTCAACAAACTTTCTCTCTCTTGCTCTCTTCTGTGCCTATCAACAGCAGGCGATCACAGCTATGTCCTCACACACAAAGGGTTGATAGTTATGTTCATTGAATCGGCCCCCAAATCAGCCACTTTAGTCCAAAGAAGTGACATTAAGTATTAGCTGTGACCATACCAATGCCCTCCCCTCCACGTTGCATGTATAGAGAGTGGCAGGTGAGATGCAGCTTTCTGCTGGTCTAACGTTGTGCATACTCCCTTCTTGAGTGATCAACATCTCCCATTTGAATTTTTAATAGCATTTTGTTAGTGATTAAGTGCCTGCACTTGAATTCAGACAGACCAGAGAAGCTCTCAGTGCCTATTTGCTGGGTGACATTAACCAAGTTGCTAAACCCCTCTGAGTGTCAGTTTCTTCAGCTATAAAGTAGGGATCCATAACAGTACCTATCTTTCCATTTGAAATGATGGTGGAAGTAAGGTTTGGAAAGCCCTTAGCACAGAGTTTTGGACCTTGTGAGCACTCAATCAGGGGTGGCTAGCAGGGTGGCTATGGTGGGGGGCTCTACTCTTAGAAAGGCACTGTGTTCCTCTTTAGTCAAAGCCATCAGCTTCTGTCCCCATGAGCTGGTATCTGTTGATTCTACTTCCTCACTAGCAGAAGCACCTAGGAGTATTGGATATCTCATACAAGGGCTCTGCATTGGGATGGACAAGCCATTTCCCTCCACACTCTCTGTTAGCAACCAGCAATTATGATTAGAGAGCTGCAAAAGCAGGGAATCTTTATTCTCCACATTAATGAAATCCTACCTGTGGCTGCACAGGTATGGGGGCCACTGATTCCTCTAGGTTTGCTGACATGTTTAGCTCTCCCCCAGGACACAGAGTATTCCATTTCCCTGTCCTTTCAAGCTGACAAGGGACTCCTCCCTGGTGAGCAGCTCTTTTTCCAATGCTCTAGATGACAGTGGCTCCATTCCCAAGGCCTATTGTTATAAATATTATGTAAGACCTATAGTCAGAGAGGACAAAACTTACCTGGAATTTTTGAGTCAAGCAAGAGCTTAGAGAGGAATAGACATCTAGAAATGAGAAATAGAGTGAATGGGGATTTGAAGAATCAGAGCGAATTGAGACCTTGAAGCAAAGATGAACATGACTTGGTCATTTAATACCATGAGGGTTTTTCACAAAATAGTTAAGCTCTTGATTCTAGCTTTCTTCACTGTGTAAACCCTTCAGAGATTTCCTGTGTTCTTCCCAAGTAGCCTAACTCCAAGGGGGAAACAGACTTCAGTATCTTGTGGGGATATAGTGGCAAAGGGAAAGTTTCCCCTTTGCCCTCTGAAGTTTCACTGAGAAATCAATTGATGAAAGGTAGATTAATAGGAGAAAATGCATACAAATTTATTAATGTGCATGGGAGCCTTACAAAAATCTCAAAGAAATGCCAGGTGGGTGATGCTTTTATATCATCTTGAGGTTACAGAAACAACAGGGCCTTGGATCACAGCAAAACAGGTTATGGAAGGGAGAGAAGAAGAGGCCTGGCTAGCAAAGGTGATCTTGTTATATAGTTGAAACCTCACAGGTAGCAGCCCTCAGAGAGAGAGTAGATGGCTAATGTTTCTTCCTGACCTTTAAAGGTGTCAGACTTTCAGTTAATCTCTCTAGACTCTCAATTAATCCAGACAAGGGAAGGTCTTAGAGAAAACCTGGCTGCATCCAACTAGATTTTCCCTACAGATGTAAATCTCCACGCCACCCCCCGCCCCAGAAGACAGTTTTTTAGTTGTTCTTGTATTTCCAGCCCTTCTGAATAGCCATTTTGAAATATGTTGAAGAACTATATTTTGGGGTGAAATAGTTTAGTTTCCTTCAGGGAGAAGTCAGCCTCCTTTTTGCATGTGAGAGGCAGCGTGGTCTGCAGGGCCTAACAGTCAAAGGACACTGTGTGGCCTCTTGACACTGCTTTGGCATCTTTTTGCTATTCACTTTCAACCAACATACACACAAAGTCCATAAACACATCAGACGAATGCATATGTGCTCACAGGACTAGGAGCAGAGAGTTTTAGGCTGGTTAAGATTTGTCCTGCCACCCTGGAGCTCATATGCTACGTGGGGAGAGACCAGTGTGTAATTAGAATACAAATTGATAAATGTCATGGTAGACACAAGCACCTAGTTTATAGGTGTGGGTGACAAAGTATTTGACCGCTGATAGAGTCACTGCAAAGGGTTTCTCACCCCAGCCACGGCAGGGTGACTAAGGGGTGCCTGATGGGCATGGGCATTTGTCTCTGTGGCACCAGCACTATCACCAAAATCGCCTTCGGGTCCAGGCCCATCCTGAGGGTGGTGGGATGGACATGCGAGAATGAGGGGCCCTCCTCGAGCTGGCTGGTTGGTGGACACTGCTGTGCTCACAGGGCTGGGGCCTCCAAGGCCATGGGGATGCAGGGAGGGGCTGGGGGACTAGGGCAGTGTTGTCAGCCCACTGGTGTGGATGTATTTCCATATTTTACTGATGATGTGGTTGTACTGATAGGGCAGCAACATCCAACGGAAATAGAACGCGAACCATATATATATGCAATTAAACATTTTTTAGGAGCCAAATTTTAAAAAAGTAAAAAGAAATAGGGGACATTAATTTTAATATTTTATTTTACTCACTAGATCCAGAATGTTATCATTTCAACATGTAATCAATATACAATAGGATTAATGAGCTATTTTACTTTTTTTTTTTTTTGGAAATCTGATGTATATTTCCGAGTTAGAGCCATTCAGAGTGTCTCCATCTCCATTCAGAGCATGCTCCACAGACAGCTGTGGTTCCCACAGTGGCCAGTGCAGGTCCGGACGGAAGGCAGTCCTCTCTCTCTGCTCCCTGGATTTTGAGGGAGGTGATCTCCCAGTTCTCTGGAATTTCCTGCAGGATCTGCCTTTGGTTTCCTTCCCGAATTAGGCCCCTGGTAAACACACACAGCCCTTAACAGGTGCAGAATTTACAATGGCGCTATGTGGCTCTTTCAGCTGTGAGCTCAATTATACTAATTGTCCAGCCTATTGCTTAGCGCTGCCTTCATTACCAAACCGAAGACTTAATTGGCCTTTCAAGCTCCTTTGAATTTTCAGAGCTAATTTACCTGCAGCCTCCTGAAACTCAGGGCACCTGAGTTTCCTAAGGCTAAGTGGGAATTTGCTGTGTGCCGAGGCCTTATTCCGCCTTTCTGGGCTCCCGTTTTCCTTTTATGCAGTCACCTGAGATCATGGTCTTTTCCCTCCTCACTGCAGGTGACACCCACACACGCCTAAGAAGCATTTCCTGGACTTTAGCACCACCTCGTGGTTCAGGGGAGAAAAGTCCAGGAAAGGGCCACATCCGTCTTGAGATCATTGAGCTTCTTGAACAGCCTTGAAGGGCCATCTGGCTTTTGTTGTCTCCTTCGCTCTGAGAGGAAATGAGATTTGTTACTGAATATGGAATGTCTCCTACAGGCTAAACCGCCTGCTGAGAAATCAGACGGCGTAATGGCTCCAGTTTAAACTAAGCAGAGAGTCGTGCAGAAACATAAATCCACGCTGCCACAGTTCCATTATTTAAATTGAATTGTGTCCACATTTCACAGATGACTCGGCTTAGCCAGAGAACTTGGCATCTCTGTCTCTTGTTACTGTAAAATGTTGAGTTAATGTTTTCAGTTGCTCCAAGTTAGGAATTAACGCTCAGCCATTGGCGATGCATCCTGGAAATTGCGCTCACTTCGTGGAGCTGCACCCAACCTGCAGCTGAATTTCATCAACAGACCTGTTAGTCTGCCCAGCACTGGCTGAATATAGTGTTAGAAAACCAACAGCTGGGACAGAAGTTTTACCAGTATCCATGGGCCCAGTAACGTTATTGTAAGTAACATCACCTGCTTCCCTATTATCTTGCACCTATACTCCTTAATTCCTGTATCATTTGTTCCTGCCCCAAAGGCGTATGAGTTTGCAGTCCCCTGACTGGTTCAGAGAGGCCGTTTGACTTGCCTGTGGCCACACCATTAGTGACTGGCAGAATGTTATTGATTAACTTACTACTCCTAACAATTGACTACTTCATCCTACGATTTCCTATTAAAAATAAGTCATCAGATTTTTGCAGAGATGTGCTTGTACTCACAGTGATAAATAGAATTAATATCCCGAGTCTCCCAGTCTCTAAGCATCAGAACCTTAGGGGACTTGTGTAATGAGAAATAAAAACAAAATCCTAAGTCCCCAACCAACTGAACGGACTCCCTCTTGACCAAGGGGACCCCAGAGAAACACTAAAAATTGAGTTCCCAGCTATGATAGGACAGGGAGCTGGACTCACCACATTATACGCCCTCCTTTGCTAACCACTATTAGACTTTCTTACCTAAGGGTTAAACAGAAACCAGCCCTTTGAAAAGACTTGCTCTGCTGCTAATTTCAACAAACCTCATGACTTCCCCTCCCTTTTGTGGTTTTGACACAAAAACAGACCAGCATTCCTTCCTGATAGAGGCCACTGACCATGGAATGGTTCCTGTCAGTCAATGGAGGCTGTGTACAGAGGGCCTTCATGTCCTCTGCTAAACTTTTTGAAGTGTAGGGCCTAACTGTAATACACCTAAATGTTAAGTCTCCACTGCAAAGTGAACATGGGAGGCATATTGCATACATGTTAGCCTACTATGCATGCATACACCACCCCTTAATGAATATTCATAGTCCCTCCAATAACCTGTGGAAAACATGCTTAGCTAACCTGTTCCGCATAAATTTCCATCTCATCCTCCCCTCCCTGGCAATACTTGCTCTCAGCTTCTGCCCAAGGCTACACTTGCCAGTCTGCAAGATGGCTAGCCTGTAGGCTACACTCTTTTATGAAAAATAAAGCTCTACTTTCCAAATTATGAACATTGTGATTCTTTAGTTGATAGTAACTATTGTTGAAGCAGCTCAAATCTAAGCTCTACCCTTCATTTATTGTGTTACTTGGGCAGAATGTCTATTGATGAAATTTCTGTGCCTCAGTTCCCCCTACTCATTAAATGAATTAATAATAACACATAAGGGCTTTACAGCAAGGTCTGGGAGCTGCTAAGGATTCATTGAAGATGGTAATCAGTGCTGGGAACTAGGGCAGGCAAGTGAGGATGCAAAATGGCCCCGAAAAGGAGTCCCTCATGATGCTGACTCTAGTCCCGGCCTTGATGGTGGTGATGATAGCTACGAATTCTGTGGCATTATTCAGAGTGTTATGTCATTGTTATGTACAAAGGCCACGGAGCTGCTGGAGAGCCATGATCTAATAATCTCTTTCCTCCCCTTTTGGGATTTTTCCATGAGGGCTTTATTCCTAGGGCGAGGCATTGTCCTCTGGGTCCGTGAGAAGATGCCAGAAGAATATCTCCTTGACACTTCCCCAAGATTTAGCTGAGAAGACATTTGAACAGGTACTACTGGGGAGAAAAATGCGAGAGTGCAAGAGACTTGCCTGGATCAATGGGCTTGGAACCGAGAGGGAAGAGAGTGAAATGGGGCAGACTGCAGGGTCCCAGAGACAAGGTCTTCTGACTTCTCGACTTGGCCAGACACAGCCTTGCAGACCCTTCCTTGCTTGACAAGTGAGTTCACCCAGAGATGAGATCCAAGATATCAAGAAATGGACATTTACCTACAGGGTTTTAAATACCTGTTCCAATAAGGGCAAAGAGCAATGATTGTAATTAACAAGGCCAAACAACATATGCCTCTTCCTCAGTCCTCAAGTTAATAGTTTTCTATGTTGCAGCTTTTTTTTTTCTCAGAGTATAGGCACTTGCGATGTAAGATCCTAGATAGAAACAGACAGAGCTCTGACTGTGCCAGCTCCTGGACTGGGGACACCCAGTGGAGTCCTGTCTGCTCTTGGCCTCACTGTTCATCTTTTTGCTAAGACTTGCGGGCTGCCATACCAATCATCTCTGGCAATTGTTTGCACGAGAGATTTAAGTGACACAGGAAAGAAAACCTCAGAAATAAAAATCCCTTCCCACTAGGTGGCCTCAGTCCCTGTAGTTCCCGTGTTCCTTCCTTTCAGCGAAGGCATCGGAAGGCCTTAAAAGTACAATTCTGCCGAAAGAGTGATTAAAGCTCGTATGTGCTACTTTAACCTTAGTATAAAAGCACATATTACATGAGTTCTGTGGAAGATGAGTTTTAATGGGGGTAGAGGGTAGGAAATTCAGGTATTTCCCTGAAGGAAAATGTCAACATGCAAGTACAGCAGGGGGTAGGAACATTCCTTCTCACCTGCAATGTACAGCACATCCATGATGGACAGGTGGTTGGAGCAGAAAGCATCACCTCATGGGCAGCATGCTCTGAAGACTGAGAGTATTTGCCCCACATTTATTGTCTATTTGGCCTGGGCTACCAGACAGCAACCAGGCTCTTCTGTTGGCCCTTGTGAGCAGAAGAGGAAGTTTAGTGCTTGAGATGCCTTTCCCAGAGCTGGACCCTAAGGGCATATTGAAGTCTCGATGGAGGGGCAGATGTGGGGCCAGCATCAGCCAGTGAGCCACAGACCAAACCGTTGGCAAGTGAGACCTACTTCAGGAGGGGAGCAAAGATATGTGAAGAGCTGAGCATCAGAACACATGTTTGGGGGGCAACTGGGTGCACTTGGCAGAGGTAGCAGTCTCTCCAAAGTCTCCTTTGAATATTTCACAGTCTAGAAACAAACCAGGAGAACCAGGGAATTGAAACTCCTGTTTTCACAGGAGACAGATAGAGTGGGATTCAAACCCTTATTCTTTGCTTTCCTAGGTATATCAGTTAGGATGTTTGGATGATACTTACTATTGCATATAACAGCAAGTTGGGACCTGGGCAGTTCTAAGGCTAGTAATTGCTACCATCTGATAATCAAGTCCTGTCCCAATTGTTGCCATCAAGTAATTAAGTTCTATCTTTCTGCCCTGCCATGGTCAGTATGCGTGGCTTTTGTTCTCAGAAATATTGTCTCATGGTAACAAGATGGTTACCATAGCTCCAGGCATCACTCATGTTCTCACACAATCACAGTGAAAGGCAAAAACAAAACAACAAACAAAAAAAAAAAAATGAGGAAGGATAGTAGTTTCTTCTCATGCATCCTTTTTATGAGGAAGGGTAGCATACTTCAGAATCCCCTTCAAGACTTCTCCTTGCATACTGCTCCTTGCATACCATTGTTACCTATGATATGAGATCATCATCATATTAATCCAGGTGTTCTGAACCTGGATGAGTCACATGCCCATGCCCTTGCTGTGACATTTTTAGCCTCTAGAGCAGGGGTCCTCAAACTTTTTAAACAGGGGGCCAGTTCACTGTCCCTCAGACCGTTAGAAGGCTGGACTATAGTTTAAAAAAAAAAACTATGAACAAATTCCTATGCACACTGCACATATCTTATTTTGAAGCAAAAAAACAAAACGGGTGAAAACACCCAGCGGGTTGGATAAATGTCCTTGGCGGGCCGCATGTGGCCCGTGGGCCATAGTTTGAGGACCCCTGCTCTAGAGTGAAAGGTAAACTCTGCCAGCAGGGAAGGAGTGGGGTAACACAGTCAAGAGACGACTAAGTGTCTGAAGCACAGGGCAAGAATCTTAATATTGCTGTCTCAGTTTCTTTATCCATAAATTTGTCTGTCAGAATTATGTTCCCAACAGAATGCCTGATACACAAGACAAGCTCAATAAAAGCGTGTTCTTTCATTTTGAGCATCCACAGCTCAAGAATTACAGGAGCCTGTGGCCCGAACAGTCTTTTGTTCTTGGGTCATGAGAACCAGACAGTACAAATGATGGGACCAAGTGATCTTGACTCAAATAGGGTCAGCCCCTTCCCACTAGACCTCACACAAAAGTGAGGGAGGGTCAGCAATGGGAAAGACAAAGTGGGGGATGATAAACTCCTTGAGGAAGAAAAAGACCTGTTTTTGAATGCTTTCTATGGATATGTGCAAAGCACTTCGGAATGTGCCTTTTTCCAGGACCCATTTCAGTCCTTTTCCAGGACTGAAAACTTGGCACTTGTCCATGAGGCCAAATCAGAAGAATGAGGACAAGTGTTTGGGGGGAGGGGGAAAGGAAAGAGATGACTTTGTCGGCAAAGAAAAAAAATTGCAGATCTTCTTGTCTCAAAATCCAAATTTCCTCAACATAGGCAGAAATACAGAGCTTTTAAAGGGAGGGTCCCTCAGTTCTAGACTAACGTGGTTAATTACTCTAATCGTCCCATCTCTGCCAAAGACAAAGCCTGTGAACTCCGCCAGTCACCCAGCTGGGGGCCTGGCACCATGTGAGAGTTAGTTCTTTTAACACAAGACTTAACCTGCCTCAGGGATGCAGGCCAGGCTGCAGGTCCCAAAAAGAGTGGGGGAAGTTTTAAAGAGACAAAAAAAATCTTTTTTTTTTCTTCTTCAGTCTCTTCCTTCTTTTACAGTTTCATATTCCTCATTAGGAAGTTGACCCCATCCCAGCTGCCTTTACACGAGTGACATCTCAAGTAGTGTCATTACAAGCAGAGGAGCATTGGGTGACAGTTCATGAAGATGTGAACAGAGTTCAATCCCCCTGTGCTAATATTGTGGAAGCTTGTCCACATTCGCATGTGGCCATGCTGGCTGGAAGGTTAAGGGGACTGTTGATATGGTGCCCTGAGAATTCACACGTGGTTAGGGACAATGTGATACTGAAAGGGGGATGGGTCCTTTTCACGTGTAAAGAAGGAAAGAAATAGGAAAATAGTTTTTTGGGAAATCATAATGAAAGTATTGATCCAGGTATGCATGATCAATTTGTGTTAAAAATCATTAGATGGATGGTTGAAGGAGAACTGAAAGTTCTCACAGTGCCAATGTAATCAACACCACACTGATGTATGATCAGATGCAAGGGGAAAACTTGCACAAAGTGCATGTACAATGTGATATCAGAGCAGCATCACGCTAATCCAAGGGTCAGACTTAGCATCACAAACTGTGTGCTAAGATATCATACGTCTTCCAGCATGATACAACTTCAACCCATCAAGCCTGTAAGATGGAACTTCTGTTGTACAGGAACAGATAAACAACATTGCAAGAGAGCAGCAAAGACAATTCCATATCCAGAAGGTGGTTCATTCTCCAGGATAATCAAAGCTATCTGTTTCACAGATCTGGGGAACTGAACAAGATTACAAAAGACTAAAGAGGAAAAATTAAAAGGTGCAATGCCATCATTGTCCTGGGTGGGATATTGATTTGAACAAATCAGCTAAAGGACATTTTGGGGTCAACTGGGAAAATATGAATATTGTCTGGATATCAGTAGAAATAATAAAGTAGAAGTCATTGACTGAAAAAATAGATAATAAAATAGCATATGACTTCATTTCAGTTAAATACACATATATGTATATATATACGTAGACAATGATCCAGAATGACAGGTACTAAGGTATCATAAATGGTGATCCCTGCATAGTAGGAAGGAATGCAGTACTTTTATTTTTTATTTTATTTATTTATTTGCTTGCATTTTATTATTTTCTATACTACATATGTTCTGCTTCTGTGATAACAGTTTATTTTAAAAGGTAAAAATTATTAAACCAACATACAAAGGGGGGAGAGAATAGAAAAACACAAACTGTTTAATTCTCAATTTTGCAGAAATCTGGCTTTGTCTAGAAAAATGGCTATGAAGAATAGCTGTGCTGTTTATTCTCATTCCCCTTTTCATCTCAGGAGCAATTGTGGAAGCTGCTAGAAGTGGAGGCTTAAATGTTTTCCGTGACTGTCAATCAATTGTAATCAATCTGGCTACTTCCACCGAGCGATGGTATTTTCTCAGTAGGGTTCCTGGAACATATTTTGAAACCTAAGAATTTTTGGTACAAAGTCTATAGAATGTTTTTGCTTTTTAATAGTTGGCATGAACAGCCTCCTCCATTCCTGCTCAAGAAAAACTAAGACCCAGAATCACAAAGTGATTACTCAAGGGCAGACAGCTAGTTAATGGACAGCAAAACAGGTCTCCTGATGCAGCAGCCTGCGTTTCTTTCTTTCAATTACTTAATTAACTCACCATATATTTATTTATCTTCTATTTTGTGTGGGTACTGAGGGGTACAGTGAAGCAGGTGCGATTCCTGCCCACAAAGCTTGATCTCCTCTTTAGAGGAGTGCTTTGTTTCTCTGGCAATGCCCTCCCCTGGGTTCAAAAGACCCTTGTCTTTTGGGCAATGAACTAAAAATCCAAATGTGCTTACGTGAATTTTCATATGATACAGGAAAGATTCTTAGTTCAACATCAAAGTTCAATTACAAGGGCAGAAATGCACCTTCCTTCTCCCTCCTGGGAAAGTCAATTATCCAGTGGTTACGTGTGGGGAAATAAAAGAGAAAGAGCTCTATGCAAAATCAGGATTTCTGCCTGAACCACAGCACACCCCAGGGAAAAGGTTCTTTACTGCATTTTCTGACAGGCGAGCAGCACTCTTAGGAGATTTAGGGACTTACTCTTTCATCGATTGATCATTTTGCAAGTATTTCTTAAATGAGTATTGCAGGCAGAAGCTGCAAGTCAGGTGTGGCTGGAATGAGAAAGGCCGGGCTCAGCATTTAACTTTTAATCCATTTATTTTCCATAGTGGGAGAACCATCCACAGAGGGACAGAGGGGGACATGGAAACACATTGTTCCAATAAACAGCATCTATGATTTCAGCAGCACAGGCAGGGCCTGGATCCCTGCTCCTGTTTTTCTCTGGAACACTGTATTTTATAGCTTTGTAAAAGTAGATTCTGCTACAACCCAAAGTATAAAATGAATATCCAAGTATCTGCAAGCCGATACTGATAAAAGTAAATGATTGAAAAAAATTAATAAATGGAGAAGCAGAGACAAATCCCCTAGAATAATTTTAAATAATTTATGGAGAGACTCTGCCTTCAATGAGGTGGAGCATGACCCAGCTCCCCTTAACTGTGGATGGTGCACAGTGACTTCCTTCCAAAGAGTACAGCGTGGAAAGGGAGAGGGAAAAAAAGAGTAACTTGACAGTGGAGAAACCTGACAAAACTGCTTTAGCCAGTTGATCAAGGTCAACATCAACAGTCATAAACCATATTAATAATATGTCCCTTTGATATGATGTGATAAAAACATCACTTCATCTATGTGATCTTCCTCCCCCAAAACCCATAACTCCAGTCTAATCGGGAGCAAAATGTCAGACAAGTCCCTGCAGTGAGGGGCAATCTACAACGTACCTGACCAGGACTCCTCAAAACTGTCAAGGTCAATCAAAAACAAAGACAGACTAAAAAACTGTCACAGCCAATAGGATCCTAAGGAGACATGACTAATAAATGTGATGTGGGATCCTGGATGAGATCCTGGAAGATAAAAAGGACAGTAGGTAAAAACTAAGGAGGTCTTGAATATATTGTACTATTGATTTTAATTAATAATGAATCAATATTGGTTGATTAATTGTCACAAATGTACTACAAGAATTGAACATGTTAATAGTTGAGGACACTGTGTGTGGGGTGGGCATAGAGGAACTCTTTGTATTATCTTCTCAATTTTTTTTTAATTTAAATTTTTCTTTTCTTTTAATATTGAGACAGGATCTTGCTGTCGCCCTGGGCAGAGTGCAGTGGCGTCATCGTAGCTCACTGCAATCTCAAACACCTGGGCTCAAGCAAGGCTTTTTTAGCCTCCCGAGTAGCTGGGACTACAGGTGCATGCCACCACACCTGGCTAATATTTCTATTTTTAGTAGAGACAGTCTTGCTCTTGCTCAAGCTGGTCTGGAACTCCTGAGCTCAGGTGATCCTCCCACCTTGGTCTCCAAGAATGCTAGGATTACAGGTGTAAGCCAACATGCCCAGCTTTAGTTTTTTGGGGTTTTTTTGGTGAGGGCAGGGGGGGTGGTGGGAGGTTAAATCTAGAAATAAAGTTTTTTCTAAAAACAAAGTCTACTTAAAAAAAGTATATTCTCTACCAAGGAGGGCTCCACCATCAACACCACCCACCTCTGTTCCTCACCTCATAAAGTATTGAGACCTTCAGGAAGTCTATGCCAAGGAAATAACGATCCCCAAAAGTCCTTGACTGACTTAGGGGATTCAGTGTCATGGAGGCAGCTGTGTATTTATTCATTTACTTATTTATTTTTAGAGGTGTGTGATCTTTTAATATGGTGATAAATATTTGCTACTTATTACCTGACAAGGACTCATTAGTCTCTGAAGTGAGTCCTTTTTCTTTGTACTAGCTGCTTCAAAACTTTGAGCAAAAGTTACTTTAGACTCTACAAGGTGACTCAAAGGTGTGATTCCCTTTATAACGGTAGCTTTAACATCTTGCCCATTTATACAATTTTACTGTTAGTCAGCTTGGGCTACCACAGCCAATTACCACAGATTGGGTTCTTAAGCAACATAAATATATTTCTCACAGTTCTAAAGGCTGGAAAGTCCCAGATCAGGGTGCCAGCATGGTTGGGCTCTGGTGAGGACACTCTTCATGGCTTGCAGAGGGTTGCCTTGCTGTGTCCTTGTATGGCAGAGGGAGAGAGAGCTGGAGCAAGCTGTAGTCCCTTCTTAAGAGGACACTAGTCCCATTGTGGGGACTCCACCCTCATGACCTCATCCAAATCTACTTGCCTTCCAAAAGCTCCACCTCCAAATACCATCCGTCACATTGAGGGTTAGGTCTCCGACATATGAATTTTGGGGGGCACAAATATTCATTCGGCCCTTAACACTTAACTTTGTTTTATCTTCAGAATTTATTGAAAATATCATCTTGTATCTACCACTTCTTATCTTATGATTCTTACACGGTATTTGGCTACATTCAAAGCTTTTCTTATCTTAAAGAATATTTACTACAAACTATTTTTGTTAAAACCTCCTCTTGGAACAATAATGCAAAGAGATTTCTGCCTGATTTTCTTTCTATTGTCTGTATTTGCTAGGGATGGCCATCCCCTCTTCCAAAGTTCCTTTAGGGCTTGTCTGATTTAAAATAATAAATAAAACATATTGAGGATGGGATCCTCACATTATAATGTCTCCCAACATTCCAAAATATTGTGTCACCATCCAAAAGAGAAGAAACATAGTATCAGTCAGGTATGTGTTAGAATGTGAACACAGCTACATTAGGGGTAAAATAAAGTCCCAGTTTGGCATTTTTAAAGCTCATAACCTTTTGTCAAGATACAAACCAAAGATGAAGAAAGAAAAACTCTGAGACCATGCTAGTACGCCTCTCCCTGGTTGTTTTAATCATGCTATACTTTTGTTGAAAGGTACAGTTAGGGCAATATGCACACATAGCAAATGTTTCTTTAATGACCCAGTCATTTGGAATGAATCTGAGTTTTAATTTGGCTGAGGAGGGGATGAGTTATTGGGAAAAGTTTGCTCTACCAGGATATCAGCAGTGCATGTAAGTGGTGAGGTCCACTAGGTCTGAAGGGTCCTGGTCTGGGGACATTTGCTATTTGAACAGAGGTCTAACATTTTATGAATTAAGGATCGAGGTCCTCCATATATTTATACAAAAAAAAAAAAAGAAAGTTGAATCATGGGATATGAATTCATTAGGAGAAATTTGAGAAAAAAATGTGCTTGTGCTATAAGTTAAGATACTTTAAGAATGTTCAGTAAAGGATATTTCAAATACTAATAATATGCTAATGAAAATCACGTTTGTGTTGTATTATTACCAAAGGTCAACCTTAGCCTAGGCTAGAAGAGGAAAAACCAGACTTAGAAACATGAGGCTCCTGATTCCCAGACCCCTTTCCACTACACCCTGTTGACACGTGAGATATGAAAAACCAAGAGTTCTTGGTGGAGATCCAAATACACGTTAATTTATTGCTGGAGCCCATTGCTCCGTTTACCTATAAGTGATCCCCCTTGGCATCAAAAATATACATCAGCTCCCTTTCTATCATTTCATGAAGTTAAAACTACATTTTAATCAATATAAGCAAACATGAAAATAGCTACATGACACGATCTTATTCTATTTTATTTTTAAAATTTTAAGCTTTTAACTTTGATATAATTGTAGATTCACATGTACTTGTAAGAAATGCTGTAGAGAGATTCCATAAACCCTTTTCCCAGCCTCTCCAATGGTAATATCTTACATAATTATAGTATAATATCACAGCCAGGAAATTAACATTGCTGTCATCCATTGGTCTTATTCAGATTTCAATGGCTTTATATGCACTCGTGTGTGTGTGTGTGTGTGTGTGTATTTAATTCTATGCAATTTTATCACATATTTGGAATGGTAGGACCACCACCACAGTCAAGATACAGAATAGTTCCATCTCAGGGAACCCTGGTACTACCTTTTTATAGCCACTCCCTCCCGACCCCAGTCCCTAACTCATAACAACCACTAATGTGTTCTTCCTCTTTACAAATTTGTCATTTTACAAATGCTATATAAAAAGAATTATATACTATATAATTTTTTTTTGAGACAGGGTCAGTGGCATCATCATAACTCACGGCAACATCAAACTCCTGGGCTTGAGCCATCCTCCTGCCTCAGCCTCCTAAGTATCTGAAACTACAGGTGTACACCACCATGCCCAGCTAATTTTTCTATTGTTTGGAAAGATGGGGTCTCATTCTTGCTCAGGCTGGCCTGAGCTCCTGGCCTTAGGCAATCCTCCTGCCTCAGCCACATTTTCACCAGTATCTGGAGTTATCATATGTTTTGTTTTAGCCCTTTTGATAGGTATGTAGTGATATTGCATTGGGGTTTTAACTTGCATTTCCCTAGTGTTTAATGACGTGGAACATCTTTTCATGTGCTTATTTGCCATCTGTATATCTTCTTTGGTGAAATTTGTTCTTGCCTTTTGCCCCTTTTCTAATTATTTCTAATTGTTTGCTTTGTTCTACTGTTGAATTTGGAATGTTCTTTAAATATTCCAGATACAACTTCTTTGTTGGATGTGTGGTTTGCAAAGATTTTCTCCCGGTCTGTAGCTTGTCTTTTCATCCTCTTTAACAGGGTATTTCACAGAGCAAAAGCTTTGATTTTTGTTTTATTTTATGTTCGATGAAGTCTTGTTTGTCAATTTTTACTTTTATGGATCATGCTTTTGGTATCCCACTTCATTTTTATCCTTATTCTCTTGAAATATGAATATTTGCAGCTAAAAGGAAACCTTTGAGTAGAATACTGCTGTGAGTACCCCATGTTTTTTGCACGTTCTGCAATTTGCTCATGTTGGGTGAACTTGGATTGTTTGCTTTACAGCCAGCTGTGCAGTGCAGGTGACGTCTGGAGCCCTGGTGATTACCAGCTGCATTTATGAAGATATTTCCCTCTGTTTCCACAATTGATGTTCTTTCTCAGGCTTTGTAATGGTTCTGGTTTTGAGGATTGTGCTAGTTGGTATAGGCTCCAAGCTACAATCCTAGGCTACAAGATGTACAACAGCTGTTTTGTTTTATTGCAGGGAGTCTGTGTAGCATAGAGCAAAGTGCGTGCATGGAATTCCAAGGCAGCTATGCCCAAACTTGACTCTTCCAAGCTATATGAACCTCCATGCTTCTGTAGTCTTATCAGTAAAATGGGGGTAAAAATCCTAACTATTTCATAAAGTTGCCATGAGAATAAAATGAAGTAATGTACGTGAAGCACTTTACAGAGGATCTGGCTTTAGATGTGCTGAATAAATATTAGCGATTCTGATCACAAACTTTCCTTTCTGTATGCATTTACTCTCAGACGATTTCCACCTAAAGTGAAACATTTTCGAGTTCCATAGCTGCTGCCCATCCCCTTATCATATCTTTAAGGAGAACATGGAGGTCTAAAGATAAAAGCATTAACTGTCTTTGGCCCGGCTAAAGGAGGGTGAGAACAATGGACATGCATGGAAATGATAAACACTGAAGGGTTATGAGGTAGGGGCACTCACCACATGGTTTCCAAACTCATTAGAGTGGAACAATTTGTGCACCAATATCAGAGGGTTCAGTGGATTTCTGCATCAGCTATCTACAGGATTTATTTTTCCCTATAACCTCCGTTTATAAGCTAACTGTGGCTAGGATCGGTTTTTTCTTTCTAGATTAAAACACAAAGCTCATTAATAAAAATCATTATCAAAGCAACACATATGATCATCAGGAAAGCGCTATCATACAAGGCTTGGAGTCAGAGCCATAGAAACACAGAAGAGAAATTTATTATTGTGATGAGCGAGTTAAGAGATGGAAACAGGCAGAAACCTCGATCATCTCTGCTGATTCCTTTGTCTCTGGTCTCATCTCCTACAGCATCAAAACATCCCCATGAGACAGATAAGATTTGAATATCATTCCCATTTTACCAAAAAAGGAAGATGAATAATAAAAAATTAACATGTTCAAGGTTATACCATGAATTTTTGAAATACAACGATGCTTCTTGATTCCCATTTAGTATTCCGATACTCACTAAATTATCTCTTTATCTCACTTCAGTTGCTACCTCAAATTGTATTGGTAAGCCCATATTCCACAGTCTGTTTTCTCTGGAGGAATGGAGAATGACAGGCTATCTATCATCCGTCTTTGCTTTAGAATGGAATGTGACTTTTATGTAACTATAGTAATATATGTATGCTGTAAAAATGCCTTGCAGTTGGAAAATGCTACAAATAAATTGGGAAATGAAGACTAATGTGTCACTGAAAGGTTATAATTTTCAATTCTCGGCATGAGTCAGACTCCACATGCCAATGCTCCCTTGAAATGGGGTTGACAGTTCTCCAGCATTAAGTAGAAACACCATAGAATTCATTTCATGCATTATAAATGTCTTGCGTCCACCCCCACAAATGACACATGGAACTTGGAGCTCCTTGTTGGAGGAGTGAACTCAAAAGCCTTGTATCCTGACAGTAATGTTTTCCTGTTAAGTTTGTACGTATCCAATTTGTTCTTACTGAATTTTCCCTTTTAGGAGTATTTTACAGCAAATGACCCTGTAAGACACTTTCAGTTATATTCCCAAGAAGAATGTCAAGAGATTTGTGTACTGTAAGAGTTGAACTTTATCTTCGGTATCCGAAGTAGTTTTAACAAAAGCTTTACACACACACACACATACACACACAAACACACACACACACACATACACGGCAGAAGAGAATGAATATATATATTTTCTCTTTTATTCCTTCCCTCCTTACCCTCTTCCCCCCCCCATCCCTCCCTCCCTCCCTTCCGTCACACTCTGTCACCCAGGCTGGAGTACAGTGCTACAATTATAGTTCATTATAATCTCAAACTCCTGGGCTCAAGCCATCCTCCCACCTCAGCCTCCCAAGTAGCTAGAAAACTGGGTCCTGCTGTGTGGCCCAGACTGGTCTTGAACTCCTGGCCTCAAGTGTTCCTTTCACCCTGGCTTCCGAAAATGCTGGTATTACAGGCATGAGCCACTGTGCCTGGCCAAAATGTGCTTTTTCAAGTGCTTTGTCTACTACTCTGTACTTTACTTAGAAATAAAAGATTGGGACTGAATGATTGTATATAGCAGTCTTCCAGAAGGAAGTCACATTTTTTCTCCTCATTTTAGGATCACAGACCCTTAGAATTATAAAATTTAGTTCAACTTTCTTCTCAGAGTGGTGAGTGGGAAGAATATAGGTCTGGAGGTCTAATTTCAAATTCCAATATCAACGCTTACTAGCTATGTGTTCTTGAATGAATTACATACTCTAATTGCCACTCAATTTTCTCACCTGCAAAACGAGGACAGAAACACATACCTCATAGGATTAGAAGAGTAAATGAGGGAACAGAAAGTGATTAGTGTAGTGGTTGCCTAGTCCATTCCAGTTTGAGGAGCTTGGGCTGTTAGAAAACTATTTTTGACAGTAAATCTAAATACGCTTCTTTAACTTTAAATCACTGACCCTCGATTGGCCTTCAGAAGGACACCTATGGAAAATCTGATCTTTCTCTTAAATTAGGGCCCTATCCCTATGAGAGTTTTGCTCTGAGTGTCTCCTCTTTGTCTTTCCTTCTTACAAAACATGAATTTAAGATTCCTCACCACTCTGATTCCAGCCAAAGGCCCCTGTCTGTTTTCACTCTACATTCCCTTCCTGGACCTTCTCATCTATTCCCATGGCTTCACTAACTACCATTATTTTCTCTTCTAAACTTTTGTTTTGATCAGTGTTTGGGGGCTCAGTAAATGACAACAGGCATACATCTGTGTCTTAGTCTGTTTGGGCTGCTATAACAAAATACCATAGACTGAGTAGCTTATAAACAACAGAAATTTATTTCTTACCGTTCTGGAGGCTGGAAGTCTAAGATCAAGATGCTGGCAGATGTAGTGTCTGGTGAAGGCCTGGTTTCTGATTCATGGATGATGCCTGCGTGCTGGTCCTCATGGCAGAAGGAGCAAACCAGCTCCTTTGGGCCTCTATATCAGGGTATTAATCCCCACTTGTAAGGGTTTCACACTCATGAACTAATCACTTCCCAAATACTTCACCTCCTAATACCATCACCTTGGTGGTTAGGATTTCATCATATGAATTTTGGGGTGACACAAACTTTCAGACCATAGCAACCCAGTTACCTGTACCAGAAATCTGGGGTTTATCCTTAATCCTCTTCTTGTCCCCACCCCACCATTCAATCTTTTACTCAGTTTCATGGTTTCTATCTCCTCAATATCTCTTTAATTTTTAAAATTAATTTATCATTTTTATTTTATTTTATTTTATTTTTTGAGACAGAGTCTCACTCTATTGCCTGGGCTAGAGTGCCGTGGTGTCAGCCTAGCTCACAGCAACCTCAAACTCCTGGGCTCAAACGATCCTCCTGCCTCAGCCTCCCAAGTAGCTGGGACTACAGACATGCGCCACCATGCCTGACTGATTTTTTCTATATATTTTTAGTTGTTTGACTAATTTCTTTCTATTTTAAGTCAAGATGGAGTCTTGCTCTTGTTCAGGCTGGTCTCGAACTCTTGACCTTGAGCAATCCTCCCGCCTCGGCCTCCCAGAGTGCTAGGATTACAGGTGTGAGCCACCGCGCCTGGCCTATTATTTTTATTTTTTAGAGATGACATCTCACTATGTTGCCCAGGATGGTCTGGTCTCTCAGGCTGATCTCAGGCTCCTGGGCTCAAGCAATTCTTCCTCTTCAGCTTCCCAAGTAGCTGGGGCTACAGGTGTGCACCACTGTGCCCACATTCAATATCTTTTGAATCTACCTGCTACTCCCCTTGCTCAGGATTACCACTGCAGTCCAAGCTGCTATAGCCCTACATGGTCACTCTATAGCCCAAGCTGCCTCATTCTGCTCAAATCTCCACCCTGAAGCCAGAGTGATACTTTAAAGTTGAAAATAGATTAACAGTATCCTGTTGTCCTAGAATGAAATATAAGCCCCTTAAAATAGCTATGTGGCCGTCTGTCAACTTCTCAGCCTTGCATCTTATCTCTACTCTCATTTCTTTTCTGACCTTAGTCATGGCAGATTTCTTTCAATTCCTTGAATAGGACATTCTTTTGCCTCTGGGTCTTTAGACATATATATTCTCCCCATAACTGAAACACTCTTTTCCTTCCACTTCACTTCCCATTCATTTGGCTAATGTCACTTGTCCACAGGCCCTGCTATCTGCCACCTTCTCGGGGGAGTGTTCCCTGCTATCCCTAGACTAGGCTGGATTTCCCTGTTATGAATTTGAGAGCAACCTGTATTGTTTACTTCTTAATATTCTTAATTGTTGTGATCATGCCTTTGTTTTAATTTTTCTCTCCTTGGATTATATACTCCATAAAGATAGTGAGCATTTATTTTTTGTGAAAGATTTCAAACAATATACAAACTCAGCTCATGACCAGTTTTGTTCTATCTATAATCCCCCCATTTCCCTATATTATTTCGAAGCAAATGCCAGACATTGTATCATCTTATTAAAAAATTCAGTATGTATTTCTAGAAGATAATCCTACTTATAAAGATAATTTCTTTTTTTTATTTATTTTTTTATTTCAGCATATTATGGGGGTACAAATATTATGGTTATGTATATTGCCTATGCCTCCTCTCCCCCATTGAGGCAGAGCCTCAAGCATGACCATCCCCCAAACGTTGCACATCTCACTCATTATGTTTGTATATACCCATCCCCACCACCCGCCCCCCCACCCCCCCCCCACACCCCCAAAAAAAATTAAGAAAAACATAAAATTGGGTGGTGGGAGGATGAACCAAAAGTGTGGGGTGGAAGAGTGGGGGTTTTGTTTTTTGGGGGGGTGGGGGGGGTGTGTTGTGGCGTAGGTGGGTAGGGGTATATACAAACATAATGAGTGAGATGTGCAACGTTTGGGGGATGGTCATGCTTGTGGCTCTGCCTCGTGGGGGGAGGGGGGCATGGGCAATATAC
>CAUYPO010069386.1:0-29762 GCA_963574435.1 Cheirogaleus major | reverse complement strand
GTGTGGAAGGCAGATCTGAGAACTTCCTGTAGGGCTGGTCTGGTCTTTGCAAATTCCTTCAGTGATTGCTTGTCTGAGAAGGACTTTATTTCTCCCTCATAGATGAAACTTAATTTTGCTGGATAAAGAATTCTAGGTTGGGCTTTATTGTGTTTTAGAAGATTAAGGATAGGCACTCAATCACTTCTGCTTGTAAGGTTTCAGATGAGAAGTCTGCTGTTAGTCTGATAGGCTTTCCTTTATAGGTTATTTGCTGCTTTCGGCTCGCGCACGTAGGATTGTTTCTTTCATGTTTACTTTGGTCAGCCTAACAACCACGTGATGACGATATTGCCTTTTCATGTTGAGTCTCCCAGGAGTTATGTGTGCTTCTTGCATTTGGATATCAAGATTTCTAGCCAGGCCTGGCATATTTTCCTCCAGTATTCCGTGAAATAAGTTTGTGAAAGTTCCTCTTCCCCTTCTGGAATCCTGATCAATCTGAGATTCGGCTTTTTTTACATAATCCCATACTTTTTTAAACTTTGGTCTTATCTCTTGTTTCTGTGTTCCCTTTCTTTCTCTGATTTGTTTAGCAGATAGGCATAATCTTCAAGCTCTGAGATTCTTTCCTCTGCATGATCCATCCTGTTCTTGATGCTTTCCACTGTATTATGGAGTTCCTCGATTGTTTCCGTCATTGCCAGTATTTGTGTTTGGTTTTTCTGAATAATTTCAATTTCTTTGGAGAATTTTTCATTCATTTCCTGAATTGTTCTTGTGGTTTCTCTATTTAGGGATTCTATTTTCTCTTCAATTCCATTGAGTTTTCTAACAATCCATATTCGGAATTCTTCCTCTGACAATTTAATAATATCATGTAAGTTGGTGTCAGTTGATGGAGATTGAGTATTTTCTTTTGGAGGTGCCTTTTCTCTCTGCTCCTTCATGTTTCATGTGATCTTTTGCTGGTTCTTTCTCATCTGGGTGCTTTACGAGAACCGGAGGTGCAGGGACTGGATTATGAGCTAAATTCTGGGATTCCAGAGGAATGATCCTTGGCAAATCTGGAGATATGTGCTCTTGTCCTGTAATGTCTTAGATGAGTTTGAGCCTGTTGGGTTATCTTTGACCTGTTGTCTTTCCTGTCTTTTAATAGAGATTAGTGAGATTGGATCCCTTGCTTAGACTCCCAGGAGTTGTATCACTCTTGTGTGTGTGACTCCCCTAACAACTACTAGTATGAGGTGAGAGGCACTGTGATGAGCTATGAGGTTACTCTCTTTTTTTGTTGCTTGTGGTTTGCGGTGGTGGTGGGGGTCGGTTATCAAGCTATTCCAGTACCTATGTAATGAGCTCTAAACCACTAAATGTGGTAAACAGGAATCTCAGTCTTTGGGGAGTGTTGTGCCACTCCCAGGGGATCCTTGAGCCCTGTTACCTATTTAGATGGGGTGAGATACGCAACAGGTATCAGCAAGCCTAAGAGAATATACTTCAGAGGTTGCTTGATCTGTGGCTAGGGGGAAGCTGTGAAAAAGAAGTTATTCAGAGATCTTTTGCCACTCATGTGAGGCAGCTCCTGGTGGGAGGTGTCTTTTGGTGCAATTGCTAGGGATTCTGGTTGAGATTTTCCTTCCCAGAACACAAGCCTCTAATTTGGCAACTGCTTGGGTACCAAAGGCAAGCCCTTGTATTCTGCTTTTATCAGATGATCCAAACCAACACGCTGTAGCAGGGCATCAACGCTCATTACTCCGCCCCTCCAAGGATGGGGTTTATCTACTTGGTATGAAGTCAAAGCCTCAGGGCTGTTGAAGAGGCCCTGCCTAGGGTCACTGAAGGACACAGAACAGAGAGCGACCTGCCTGGCTGCTCTGCTCCTGCATAGGAGGGGTCAGGTCCTTCCCTATGAAATACCAGTGGCCTGGTCGCAGACAAGGACCCTCCGCAACCCAGGCAGGTCTTAGCCCTAAAAGCAGTCTCCCTTACCACTCCACGCTTCCAAGACTGGGGACTGATCCTTTGGCTGGAGGCCCTGTCTACCAAATCAGATCAAAGAGATGGCCACGGGTCTCAGCTTGGATAGCAGTCTAGAGAAGCTGTTACTAAACCCTTTCAGGGAGGGATCTGGCCCTTTGATGAAAAACAGGCAAGCAGTGGATAATAAGCAAGAGGAGGTAGCAGTCCAGCCTCCGGTTTCAGCTTGAAAAATGGCTTGTTTCACAACTCCACCCAGGGGCAAAGTCTATAGCTTTGGAGAGAAGCACCCAGCCCAAAACACAAAAAAATGCAGGTGGTACTGTTGTCCCAGGTCACAGTTGGAAAATTGGTCTCCTTCCCAACTCCATCCTGTAAGGGCGGGATCTGTTCTTTAGGTGCAAAACACAGGTGGCTGGGTGGAATGGGGGACCACCAGACTTCACTGGGAGGCACCGCCTGGAGAGTAATCTCTCTCCCTCTTCCGCCCCCTCACCGGTGGAACTTGAGCCACTGGGGTCCACCAGGAGGTTCCGCCAAGGAGAGAGCTCCCTCCCTCTTCTGCCCCCTCACAGGTGGAGCTTGAGCCACCCGAGTCCACTGAGAGGCTCTGCCAAGGAGTGAACACTCTCCCTTTTCCTCCCCATCACCAGCGGAGCTTGGGCTGCCTGAGTCCCCTGGAAGGCTCTGCCCAGGAGCTAATACTCTCCCTTTTCCGCCCCGTCACCAGCAGAGCTTGGGCCGCCCAAGTCCACCAGACAACTCAGCCGAATGAACAATCTGTCTCACTATTCTTCCCCTTCAAAAGAGAAGCATAAGCCACTGGTGTGTACAGACCCCCAACCAAGGAGTCCCCGCACTGTGCACTGGAGAGTTCAAATTGCTTTCCGCTCCTGTCTCCTCTCCGAACTGCCTGACCGCCAGTGTTACCTCTTCACACTGACTTCAGGCGCTTCACTGCCTGTGTGGGTGTGGGGGTCGGTGAAGGAGAAGACGTCCCCTTGTGGGATGGATCACACAGTCCCGGCCGGCTGGCTGCTGAGCACAGCTGGCCTGCGCTCCAATCCCTGCTATACAACTTGGACTCTCAGAATTCTGCGGCAAATCCACTGAGTCACTTTCCTCCTTTTCCCAACACTGCTTGACCCTCAAAGCTTCCCTGCAATTCCTTGAAGCCGATCCTGTGGGAGTACTCTCCACTAGAGTGATTTAGACTGCTTTCTTCACATCCCACTCTGAGAGCAGAGAGCCAGGAGGTCCTTCCTAATCTGCCATTTTTGACAATCCTCTGCCATTGTTCTTTTTAAAGATCATTTTTCCTAATCTAGATCCATTACATTTCCATAAAAAATTTTAAATAAACTTGTCAATTTCTTCAAGAAATCCTACTGGGATTTTGACTATGAGTGTATTGACTCCCTAGATCAATTTAGGGAGAAATTACATCATAAGAATTTTGAGTTATCCAATCAATGAAATTAAGATATTTTATCATTTATGTCTTTTAAATTTTTCCTTCAGAAATATTTTGTCAGTTATGGTGTAGATTTATAATTTATTTTTATATATCGTACTTACATGTTGGGATTTTACTAAGTTAGCACATTAGTTATAGGAGGCTTTTTGTAGATTTCTTCAGAATTATCTGTATACATGATTCTGTCATTTGCAAATAAAGATAATTTCAGCACAGGAAGAGGAGTTACTTCCTCATTACTGCCAAAAGGAAGCAGAAGTCAAGGTTTCCTACTTGGCCTCGATGGATCCATGGTGGGGAGGGGGTGTTTCCTGGTTACTGATGGGTGGAAGTAGAATTTTGAGATCACCAGATGGTCTCACTGACACCATGACACTCATGACACCTAGTTATGGCTAGACAATGATTTTCCACTGACTTTCAAGTAGGCCTCCTCTTGAAAGTGGATGGAGAGTGAGATGGGAGAGGAACATTTCATTATGGCTGGATAGGGGTGGAAGTCTAGGCTCCCCATGTGGTGTCCACTGACACTGAGGTGGAGGTCAGGGGCTACTACCAGGCAGTAAGGATGAATGTCCCACCTCCATAACTGGCCTTCTCTGATAGGTGGAGATGTTGAGGCACTTCATTATAGCTTCACAAAAGGAGAAGTCTAGGCTCCCCATTCACCTTTTGATGTCATGGGCAGAGAAGGATTCACAGTTTTTTCTGTCATGTCTGGCTGGAGTAGAGCAGTTGTCATCTAAGAAGTTTTCTATCTTGCTGTCTGCCTCTTTCCCAGTCCTTTGCTAGAGAGTTCAGGCTTTTTGGGGGTTTATTGTCTACTCATGTTGACATTTATGGGTTGTTGGCTTCTTCAGGGAAGAAGTCTGGGATACAGGAAGCAAAAATAAAATCCCAGGTACTAACTCTCCACCATGACTTTTCTTGAGTACAGAGGACCCTAGTTGATCTGGTTTCTCTACCTTTCAGAGTCTTCTTATGACTGTTTTATAAATAATGTCCAGCGTTTCAAGTTGTATTTAGTTGAGAGGAACAGAAAAAAGCAAGTCTACATTATCTCCCCAGGAGTAGAAGTCTTTAAATACTCAGTATTTTTCTAATACTCGTGAATATGTTGTTCTTGAATATGTTCATCTGACCTATCTTCCAGTTCACTGATTTATCCTTGGCCATTTTCATTCTACTAATGAGAAGTGTAACACATTGCTCATTGTTACTGTGTTTTTTATTTCTAGCATTCCTTTTAATTCTTATAGCTTCTATCTCTCTGCTGAAATAAGCCATTTGATCTTGTATGTTGTCTACCTTCTCGTAAATTTTAACATATTAAAGTTATTTTAAATTCCTTAATAGTTCCAAATTCTATGTCATATCTGAGTCTGATTCTAATGATTGTTTTGTCTTTTCAGATTGTTTTTCCTTGCTTTTTTATATGCCTCATAATTTCTGTTGCAAGAGACACATGATATAATAGATATGGAAGTAAACTTTTTTATGTTTAGAGATAAACATGCCTTTCCTATTTTTAAGCCTACCAGAATACTATTTATGTCTCTATGTTTCATCTGTTATTGTTCCTTTTTTCTTTACTTCTTGACTTCTTTCAGACTAAGTATTTTTTAATATTAAAGTCCTTGTCTGCTAATTACAATATCTAGCTTATCTAACCATGTATTATATTGACTATTTTTTCTTTTGATGTTGGGTAACATTCTCCTGCTTCTTTGCATATCATATAATGTTGGATTTTATGCCAGATATTATGATTAAAAAAACAGTGGACGCTAAAGTATAATTTTTGTTTTCTTTTCTTAAAGATGCTAGCCCCTTCCTCTAACATACAGCTACAGTGTCATTCAAATTCCACAAGAGTTTAGTTGAGCTAAATCTGAACCTCAGCTTTAATTAAATTGAGCTCATCTCTGCTTTCAAATGGGATCAAGGATATCTCCCTTTATACTTCTGTCCAATTCCCCCACGTACTGCACCATTGCTGGTATTTTATCAGGCTTTGAACTAGGACAGGGATGGGCTGAAGTTTCAGAGAATTTCGGTTTATCCTGGGATTCCATCAGGTTCCCACAGTACAAGAACTATAAGACTGCATGGACTCTCTGCTTTCTAGCTGACTTCCCCTGCTGCTACTCATGAAAAACTCCAGGGGCAGGGGAGAGAAAACTCATAAACTGAAACATTCCTTTTTTTATTTGGGGCTCTTCAGATTCTAATATATCTCACCAGTCCACACTATTGTTAAATGTGCAGATGCTCTCTCCTTATCTCTACAAACTGTCTCTATCTATGACTGGCCCACTTGCTCCCAGGTATGGAAGACACAGCTGCTCTCTGCTCACTGATGAAGGCTTTGTCCCCTCTGCAATTAAGTTCAACAAAGCTTCCCTGCATCCAAAATTTTTAAATAGCACCACAGAGCATGAGTTTCATGTATTCAGGGTTTTTTTTTTTTTCCTTATTGCTACCACATCCTTCTATATCCTAACACCAAAAACCTTTACTACTAATTGATTTCCAACGTATTTCACAAAAGTGCTATTCTATGATGGTTTGAAAATTTAATGAAAAACAAACAACAACAACAAAAAACGTTCAGACCTTCACTAGAGAAGTACTGCCTTAAAGAACATTTAGTTTTTGTTGGGGCAAGACTAGCCTCCAAGCATAGGTTCCTCATGTAGCTATCCATGAAATCCTAGACTATGCCCCAATATTTTTCTGAAGAAAAGTATTGATGACATTAATTCAAGATTATTTGTTTCTCAAAAAGCCCCTGTGACTAGAGAGCAGCAAGAATGTTTACAGTGATGGCATGGGGTATACTATCTATCTACCTATCTGGATACACACACACACACACATATATATATATATATATTAAATATGTTTTGTATTGTTTTTGATAACATTCTGGGGAAAGTTCAGTGCACAGACTCCGGATACAGAATGCATTTGTTTAAGTCTCAGCTCCAGTGCTTATGAGTTATTTAACCCTTAGCACAGTGCATTAATCTCTATGAGCTGGTACTTTACCTAAAAAATTGACATAATGAAACCTATCTTATAGTAATTGGTAATCAGAGTAAGCACTCAAAAATTTTAGCTCTTATTATCAGAGAAGGAAAGAACTTAAGGCTAAAATAGATACTATTTAAATAATAATGCCTTTCTATTTAGGACTACTGTGTAAAGCAAGGTTATATTAAGGATAAGAATTTATGGTGACAAGTAGGTGATTAAACAGTAAAAATAGGGCTTGGGTGCTCTAATCAATTAATTTATTAAATTACTTTCTTTTATACTGCATTTGTACATATTTAAGTGTCTGTATATACACACGCATTTTTAGCTTCAAGTACAGAGGACAGCATTTATTGTACTCTTCGGTTCATGACTCATTGGTTCCTGCCCCTTATTCCATTTTATTGATTTATTCTTTTACATTCCTGTTTCCCTTGCCCCATCCTCTCCTTCCTATCAGCAATCATTCTGTGCTTAATGAGTGTCTTTACATTTTTATGTGTTATTCCAAAATGGATACTGGTATTTTGTTTGCATATATTTTCATTCAGGTAAGTGAAATTGTGTTATACACTTTATTATCCTAGTTTTGTTTTTATGATGCTGCTATGCATACGTCTAATCCAGTATTTCAAATTAGTTGCCCTAACTAAACAGTTGGATTGCCTCCAACTATTTGCCACTACAAATGACACTGCCATTAATATTCTTATGCATGCATAAGAGGGTTTTTTTTCCCTAAGGGTTTCTACCCAGGAGCATATTCTTAATTTGGATTCCACTACCAGAGATTCTCCCCGGAACTGCTAAATGAGCTCAGGCACCTTGGCTCCTGCATTTGGGTTTCTGCATATGTCTCTGGCAAATCTTAGCCTTGTTCAGCTTTCTAAGTTTGTCGCCAGACTAACACTTACAAGGGGATATCTCAGACTAAGTTCATAAGGAAGTAACATCATTTAGAAAAAGCATAAGATTCTCTTTCAAATTTTATGACTGAAAAAAAATGTTCAAAATATTCTTTAAAGAAAACAACATGCAACACAATCTGACCACCTTAACACAGAAAGTATTTTCACATTTGGTTATCTGTCCCAGTTTTACGCTAACGAATATGCAGTTTACATAGCTATACTTTGATAATACAGTCCCAAATTTTGCTTTTACAAAAGATTTCATGATGGTTATTTCAATGACCACAATGTTCAGTCAAATTATATTTTATACTTTTATTATTCATTTACCATATTTAAGAAGTGGGTTATTTCAAATTTTTAAGAACTATGCTAAATTGGTCATTGCTTGTTTCTTTTGTTGAATAATTTTCTCTGAAGGTAAATTTGCAAAATTGTTGGTAAAAGTAAAGCCTCACACTATATACTTTTAGATGGTAAGTTTGCATTAGAAATTTAAAATTTCTATAGTTACATTAAAAATTATTCATCAACCCGACAGAATAATATACAGTTATAATTAATCCAGGCTATGTCAGTACCTGGAAACTTGTACATTAAGTCATTAAAGTCAAAATTTCACAAGTAAATTTACATGAACATATAAGAACATACAATGGTAATGATCAGGAAAGGATAAAAGATAATAAAAATACATTGCTCAGACATATAGGATTTTTTTGTATGGGGTTTGGTACACATTAAAAACCACTAACGTAGTAAGTTAGAAATAAGCAGCTTGGATTAAAAGGTTGAGAAAATATAAGTATAAATATGTGATGGCTCGTACTATACAACTGGGATATTAAAATAAGTATGGTCAAAGATCTGCTCACCAGGAATTCCCCCATGTGGATAGTAGTTTCTGGGTCCCACCGAAGGCACAGGTGAAAAGAGATAACCTGTGGACCAGTCTCCTCTTTGAAAATAGCCCACCTCCGTGCTTTGCTTAAGATAATTACTAAAACGCAGGTAATAGTTTACCTAGAAGGAGCAATAAGGAACAAATACTATCTATCAACCAAAATAGACAAACAAACAAATCAACAAATAAGAATCAGAAACAAAAGGAAGCTGAAGTACAACTGGGAATATGTGACTTTGTGTTAGACTGGCTAAGGAGTGCCAGAGTAGATCCTGAACGTCAGGAAGTGACAGCAAATGTGTCATGACATGCATCATGTGCTGTGACCACATCTAAACTTAAGCTTGCTTCCTTTACATCTGTTCTCTTTCAGTGTTGTAAAATTTTTTATTGAAGTGTCAGTAAAACTTGGATGTATAATGTGGGTCTGTGCTAAGCAAATGCAGTGGGAACTTGCACATCATTGTGAATGTTTCCCGAGACAGCTGGCTGCATACTAAAATGAAATACATCAAAAGGTGTTAATTTCTTTTCCCTTTATGTCAGCCAAATGTAGTGTTCTGGGAGGAAAATCTCTTCCTCTCCTAAAAGTGATTATAACACAAGGAAGAATCCTATATGAGAACAAAGGAGGGATGTAATAAGATGCAAATGTGGAGTGTTGCATATTATCATTATTAAATGGAAAGATAATACTGATTTTGGAGAACCATGTAAATTTCAAGGTATGTCATATTGGGCTAAGTAACTTTATGAGACAACAAATGGACCAAGAGTTGTCGAATTCAGAAGGGTCAGACCAGAGACATTAGTAAGAGCAGGAGGGACAGGCAGGTGCCATAGGTCCAGGTGAACAGTCATAGATACAGTTATCAAGACAAATACTTTAGGGTCTCATTACATACTCAAGGTGCCAGGCCATTCCCTATGCCTCAAGGACCTCAAACTCTGAGAAAACGTATATATATTTACATCCTCATATAAATTCAGTGATAGAGATATGGTTAGGGTATACCTGGGAGAATGAAAGAGGAAAGAGTGTGTGTGGTCAGAAGAGACAATGTCAACAGAGCCATAACAGCAATAAAAAAGGGGAAGTGAGAGTAGGCCAAGTGAGGGGGCAGCACGAAGGACACTAAACACGGCAGAAGAGGTGAAGTTTGAAATTGCACCTAAAACATTTGGCCATGATCAATACAAACTCTTGAGCCTGGATCAACATCAGCCTACATTACCCTGAGTCAACCTGAGGAAAGTTGGCATCTCTGGAGGAGATGAGGGGGACTGATGGGACAGAAAGGATCCCTGTAACCCTAGCTACAACCTGGTGGTCCTTCCTTACTTTTTTGTTCCATTGACAACCATCTGTACCCTAAGCGTAGAATTTTGGCTCTGTGCATGTCTGCATCTCGTGTTTTGGTTATTTCCCTATACATCGGAGATACCAAGCGCAAAGCCCTGTCCTTCTTTGTCCCTCTTTCTTGGGGGCTGTTAATCACAATCTTCCTCAGTGTTGTCCGCAGATGTCCTAATTTTGATTCAGGCTGGCTAAATCTTGGAGTTATCTTCTATATGTATGATTAGAAGAGAAATCATGAGATTCACTCAAAAGAGGAAAATTTTTGTGTTGTGTTCCCTGCTAGAGAAGATGTGACTGCTTTATGACATCAGGTGTCTTGGCCTAGGAAACGTGCATTTTCTGCAGGGCTACAGACAGGTGCCGTATCAGGTACAATGGCAATGATAGTATCTGCAACTGCAAATGTTTCCCAGGATTCCAATTTATGAATAAGGCTGTGAATGCAATTCTTTCCCCATCAGTATAAAGCACTGGCTCCATAAACACACAGACACTGAAGTTAGATCTCGATTCCAACCCCTGCTGTCCCACGTACAAGCAGTAAGATCTTCAGAAAGTTACAGTAGTCCCACTTATAAAATGGAATAACGATACCAATACTTCATTAAATCTCTTCAAATTGGAAGTACAATTATGAGCTTTCTACACAAAACTTCCTTACCTTAAGTGGCAGGGGATCATTGGTATCTTCGAAGTTGTGGTTAAAAACAATAGCAGCCAGAACTATTCTAGATTTATTCTTTTGCTTAACATAATCTTCAAAATCCCTTTCCGTGGAAAAGCCCACAACTGTAGAGACAGAAAAATCTAATGCGTGAGTTGGCCACAAAAAGGCAAAATGTATGATAGCCCTTCCTATATGTAAGATGGGAAGCAACTTTACATGGATAAAAAGCTATTAAAACATTAAATTTCTAAGCGCTGTTGCCGAAACACTGGCATTAACAAACTAATGGATACTTGGAGTACATGAAATGTTTCAGGAGATTTAAAAAATTTTATCACAAGTTTAAAATAATAATTGTTATAATAAATACATACTGAAGGGAGTTAAGGTATGAATGACGCGTGTTTTGAAATTTCCAACTTTAAGGGAAAGAAGAAAAAAATGGATCCATGAAATGTATTTAAAGTCCTATACCGTGGGAATCTCTATTGTCAAAAAATACTTAGAAACTGAGGGATGAAACCACCTTTATGGTTGTAATATATGAGGTAATTACATTTTAATATTTGAGGTGATCAGTTAATGAATTTGGCCTAAATTAGATTTAACCTAATTGAAATTTTAAAAGATTGTGGCGTCATCTCTACCCTCCTAAGACAAAACATTTAGTTACGTAAAATATCTGTATGTGGCGTTGTATACGCTAAAGATTGTTTTAGGAGTAAACATGTGTTTGATACAAACAGGATACCAAAGGCTTAAACAGCCTGCAGGGGGAATGAAGTTTCATGCAGGTTTATTACTAGGATTTAAATGGCTTGATTGGCACAACTCTTCCTCCAGCAAATCCCCAACCATCTGATTCTCAAAAGCTTCTATCAGAAGCCTTGTTGTCGCCACTGTTGATAGAATAGCCTGTGAGAATACCAGCATCTTCACAAAAGGTGCCATATCCCACGCTTCCCAAATGCCCATTCCCAAGCTACACTTCCCTCCCATCCTGGCCACGCTTGTCATGGGGGATCTGAGGTGTCACTGTTTCTGAATCTCAGAAACAGTCAGTTCCCTTAGCTACTTGGCTCCATTCACTTTTTGCACGCACACACACAAAAAAAGTCTATTAAAAAACAAAACAAAACACAACACTCAACTCCAAAGAATTAGCCCCCATCCTAGACAGTGTCTTTTCCATACATATGGGATCTTGATGGAAACCCTTTAGGTTTTTATCCTCTAAAACATCTACATTTAGGTGAATGTGGTGGTTGGGCACTTGCTTTATTCTTGCATGAAAAAGGAGTCATTCCTATAGTTGTCATAAACAAAGTAACAACCTGGCCCTAGGGAAAAAGAGAAGGATGAGGTCATAGATTCTGCAACTGATCCTAATCCAGGTTTAGCCTAGGAGGTGACCCTGCATTCACAACGATTTATCTCCAAGACAAGTACAAGAAGCCCTCACTGAACATCATCAATAGGTTCTGGAAACTGTGATTTTAAGCAAAACAATGTATAACAAAACTAACTGCACCACAGGCTAATTGATATAAACAAGAGTAAGGTTCTTATGGCCTATTTCTGACCAAAAAAACATTACCAAACTTCTAAAGACCAAAACACTTCTATAATTCAACACTGACATAAATAATGTGAGCTATACATATATTTATTAAAGATTAATGAAAAAGCAAGTAAAATAATTATTTACCCAATTATTCCAGTTCAGGATCAAGGGTGGTTGGAGCCTGTCCCTGCAGCTCAGGGTGCCAAGGCGGGAACCAACCGAGACAGGGAGGCATTGCATCACGGAGTGCACTCACACACTCACACTCACACTCAGACTGGGATGGTTTGGACATGCCAGTGCACGTAACATGCACATCTTTGGGATGTGGGAGGAAATCGGTGGACCTGGAGAAAACCCACACAGACATCGGGAGAATGTGCAAAGTCCACACAGATAGTGGCCGTGGCTGGGAATCGGTTTCTTTTTATTTCTCATCACCATTATATGGAAACAATGTTGAATGAAATGACATTAATCAAGGACCTGCTGTGTTTGAGGCAGCCACCAGAAGAAAGCAACCAGCCTCCCCTCCTTCCTGCTTTTTATACCCAAACTTCAAAGCTGACCTCTAACTCAGCAACATAACCATTCCCAAAGCTTGATAAAACATTGATGAGAGTAACAGCTTTCATCGTTAGATGGGTCAGACACGTCCCAGCTATATATGCCTCCGTGTGACTGGCTTATACTCAGCTGCCAACGTTCTGAGTGCTGACAGTACACACACTGTGTTTCCTGTCCTAAATACAGTTGTCTCATCATTTATGTTCTATAAAGTCATAAAAAACACTGAGTCAGAGAATATCAAACAATTTGCTCCTACGGGAAATACCAAATTAGGTTCCTGCAAGCCCCTGGTCACAACATTTTCATACTGACCAATACATAAAGTGGTTTTGTGTATGTTTAAGGACACCTTATTTAATATATATTGTTGATCTGTTAACCCTGAACTCATGCCTGAATGAAGCTTCTCTAACACAGGTATTTTCTCCGTAAGGCACAATCACAGCCTTTTTGCGCTAGGAACCCTAGACAGCACTTTGGCACTATGCCTGGGGGTCATATTTAACAGTAAAATCACCAAAACAAACAAAAAGCAAACAATGTGGCATGAACTATACCAAGACAAGGATATGTGTTTATAGTATGGGAGTTGAAACAGGATGGACAGAGTATCACCTTGTTTGGCCTCAGCTGGGAACTGCCCCCAAGATGACTCAATTTTTTTACCACTCTGTTCATGCCTGCAAATGACCTTGGTAGTGCAGCAAGTACTGACTTGGGGTATCACGTACATTTTAGTGAGGTGAGTTCACAATTACAGAATCCACAAATAACAAGGAGCAACCTAGTTTCCCAAACTAGTTTAATCTGGTGACAGTGTAAAGTGCATTTGGATTCCTATCCAAACCTGAAAACATCGTCAGTGGCCAAGCAATTATGCTGAGGGGGTCATAATCTTTACTTTTAGTAAAGCTGGGAAGTGCCAGATATGCAGCACCTGACCCATCTCCCTTTGGGGGGGAGGGGCGGGCTGAGCTGGGATATAAGTTTTAAAGGTGAAAGTAGATTCACAGGGGGCGGAATCAGGTATGTACCTATATCAGCTGGGGAGGAGCAAAATGAGACAGGGCCTCAGAGAATTCAAATGATCAAAGCTGGGAAAACTAAGTCCACTACTAAGTTTTTTTTTTAAAAAGTAGGAACGCAGATGGAAACACAATATAATGTCAAAGTTTAAGAGCTAGATGCCAGAAATGGAATATCACATCATCAGTTAAGAGCTAGCTGGAAATAGAATAAAAAGGAAGCATCACAAGGAACAAAACCAGAATGCTCTTGGGTTCTAATAAAGCTGAAATATTTGCAGTTTTCCTTCATGACTTGTCAGCTGCCTAGACTAGGCTGACTTCAAAGGACAGGATCCAGGTGAGAAGATGAGACAGGAGTGAAAGACAGGGTTGATTTTCTCCGACCAAGTAGTTGAAGGCAGAAAGTTTAGTTATGCCCATTGCCTTGAGTTACTCCAAGAAGTGGTAATCTAAATTTCAAATGGACAGGTTTACTGATGCTTAAAAGGTTTCCTCTGATTTTTATTTCCTGTTTTGTATTATTCTTTGGGAAACAGAAGGCATGTTTGAGGTGCTGTGAGATGCTATAGCTCTTCTGAATATTCTCTGGTAGGCTGGGCTTATGGTGAGACTCCATAGAGGGGCAGGACAGCAGAGCAGGAAGCTGTGGTTACTATAATAATAATGATAAAAGCCAACATTTACTCAGTACTTATGTGCTCAACACTGCTCCAAATGCTTCACACATCATAATTCATTTAATCTGCACAACTACCCTATACATTAAACACTACTATTATTTTCATTTTACAAGTGAGGGAGTATGCTCTTCATTCTGGTTTGTCTTAGAGATACAGCTGTAGAGAGACATCCACGTGTGAAGCTGGTGGCACACTGGATGTATGACATGTAGCCACAGAGGTCTTCAACCAAGAGCCATTTCATCCTCCAGTTACTTGACGTCTAAAAATTAGTCTTCTCCTAACTTCATTTCTGTTCCAGTTTAGTTTCCAGTGTCTATCACTTTAATAACTCTTTAAATTCTTCAATTCGTTTGCTTCTCCCACCTTCCATCCTAGTGACTTGGCGAAAAACAAAACAAAAAACCCTAGAAGGATACAACTTCCAACCTTTTTCATACCAACAAGAAGAGCACTAAACACACACACACACACACCCATTTCTTTGAAGCCTAGATGGGATACAGTTGTTCTTCCAATCATTGCCATGCATAAGAAAGCAAATCCATCAGCCTGGGATGATGGGGTAGAACTGAAACCCAGCACACCTGAGCAGCTCCTCCCCTTACCCCTCCAGTAGTTATTTTAGTTCCGCTTCTCTTGATATAGGAGGTTCCATTTGCTTTTATCCTTTTATCATGCCTGACCTCCCCAGATGTCTAAAAGGTTTTCCCTGGGTATTCGTCTTTGAATATCAGCTGCCTTGGCTAACAATGTCTACCTAGAAAGAGGGGCAAAAGCCTAGCTTCTGGTCTTCCAAGTGAGCACAGGCAGGTAGATAGCAGCTGGCAGGTTAAAATGCTGAGCAGAGATTTCAGCAGCAGGACAGTGCTGGGGAGACAGAGAATGGAGTTCAAGCCCCACAGAGGTTAAGGGGCTTTCTGAAACACTCCAGATCTTCAGCTGACCATACGAGGGTCATGCCCTAGGAGTAAGGACCATGCAATAGGACACGCGTTATGCCCCAGGAGTAGAGAGAAAAACTGAAATAGAGCATCCCTTAACAAGGCTGAAACCAGCCTTCAATGGGAACAAGGTCATCTACCAATATTCTAATAACCACCCACAATAAAACTTAACCCTCTTTGGATAAAGACATATATCCTCAAGAGCTTTTAAAATTTTTCATCTGCAATATCTTGCATTTAAAAAAAATATACATAGTATGTTATGAAACAGGACTCAATGACCTAAAAAAGATATGCGAATAATCCAGATACCAGAATTTTCCGGCAGAGACTTTAATATGGTTAATACATAAAAAATGGAACATTATGCCAGAGACCTGGAATCTATTAAAAACATAGATAAATGGAAATTCCAGAACTGAAAAATATTGTTTTTAAAATAATTCAACAGATCATATGACATAATAATTTTAAAATATATAAGCAAAAGAAAAAACAGCCAAATCCAAGTTGGAAATTTTAATATCTTAAATATATATTTTTAAAAATATATCTAAAAATTTTAATATATACCGTATATAACCTATTTAATCCTAATACCTAATTGGAAATTTAACACTTCTCTCAATAACTGATATAATAAGCATAGAAAGAAAGAAAAAATACAGAAGATTTGAAAAGCATGACAATTAGCCAACTTGGCCTAAGTGGCATTTATACCCACTACAAGTAAAACTTACAGAATACATAGTCTTTACAAATGTATGTGTAACATTCATCAAAATATACCATTTACTAGTCATAAACAATCTCAAAATTTCAAAGAACTGATGTCATAGAGTATACTCTCTGATTAAAGGAAATTAAAATAGAAATCAACAACAGAAAAATAACAAGAAATCCCCAAATATTTGGAAGTGAAGCAACACATTTCTAAAAATTCTAAAATTCCATGCATCAAAGAAGAAATAAGAATGAAAATTAGAAAACATTTTGAGTAACCCAAAGTAGCTCATAACTGACTCTAAATTTGTTGGGATATTTGTGCTGCATATTTTAAGATTATGGGGAATTTTGCATTCTTCTGCTCAAGTGTTTACTGGAGACCATTCTTCTAAGTGAAGTAACGCAAGAATGGAAAAACAAACACTATATGTACTCAAAACTAAATTGGAACTAATCAGTCAATATTTATATGCACATATGGAAGTAAAACTCAACAGAAATCAAGTAGGTGGGAGGGGGGAGGAGGGGCAGATTCACACCCAACGGGTACAATGTACACTATTTGGGTGAAGGGCACACTTAGAACTTTGACTCAAACTGTACAAAAGCAAATTATGTGACCAAAGTGTGTACCCCCATAGTATTCTGAAATTGAAAAATAAAGAAATATTTTCAGATGGCATCTACTCTCAAGGACTCTCAAATCCTTTCAGAGGGAAAAAAGACTGAAAAAATACAGGACTGTGTGTGTGTGTGTGTGTGTGTAAAGGGAGGAAGACACTAGGGAGATGCCCACCAAACTTCTGACAGTGTTTACCTCTAGGAGAAAGAGGAAAGAAATTGATCTGAGAATGTGAAGATGAGAGAGGGTCTGGGAACTTTTAAAGTAATTCTACATAGCTTGAGTCTTCTCTAAACCATTCATATATGACTTGTACAACATTTTTATATAAAACATGTTTTAAAGAACTGACCACTGAATGTGCATCCAGAATGAAGGCTCATGCTTATCCTGTCCCCTTGTACACCCATGGCACATGATCATACACCCCTGGAATTATACTTACCCAGGTTGAAGAAGCACAACCAGATTCAAGGAAGACATAGTATCACAAAACTGGAAAATAACTTAGAATAATATAAATTGGTCATCTAATTTTTAAATATTACTATTTGTTCTAGGTTCTACTGAGAAAACATTTTATATAAACTTAACTCTCAAGTTTAACAAAGTCCATAATATTATACTTAGGAAGTTAATGCCTGTTATGAGGTTACCCTACCATGTTTTACTTGGGAGGTAATAAAAAGTTAATAAGGTTATAAGTATGTCTTTACTAAATCAATTTAAAAATACTGCATGTTTTTTAAGAAAACTTTAATTTCTAACCTTTCATATTGGTGTTTAAACTCTCTTTCACATGTTCAACGATATCCCGTACCACAGTACTTTTGGAAGGCACATAAGCCAATTCCCAAGGATAAGGCAAAACGGGAGGAACAGTGATGTGCGGAGGCAACTGACGTAGGGAGAAAGAAGGAAAGTTGTAAGGTCCATACTTCTTTATAACAATATAGTGGCGTGTTGTCAAAAGCGTAGCACAACATATAATGGTTAGGAGAACTTCCACAATTAAAGTAATCCATCGCCGCCTCTAGAAAAAGAAAAAAAAGATTATGTCAATTGTCCTAAGAGGTCATTAACCTTGCAAAAGGTTAATTCTTTTATATTAACAGATACTTCATTAAAAGAATGTACAGATTGTCAAAAGGCATAGCTTCACTCTGTAATTGCAGCAATTTGTTGGACTGTCTTTTTTCTCCTTCTTGTGTAATATTCTTTTATTATTTCATTCTGTGAGGACTCTATATTTGGAAAAGATAACCCCAGCCATGGAACTAAGAAAAGTAAAACAGTATAAATTGAAATGCACTGATCAGACTGTTGGAGTTTTCCCCTCGTGACCTCTGAGCTGTTATAACAATCCTATAGTTTAACTTACCTTTAAAATAAAATTCTTCCAGACAAGAATCCTAAATTTTCTGAACTCCGACATATCCATTCTTCTTGAAATTCAACCCTATGGAAGGAGTGAAGACTTTTTAAAAAAAGAAAATAAAATTAAGATTATCTAACAACATGTAAATTTTAGACAATTACTTAAATTTAAATTACTTAATTTTCTAATCAAGTTTTAAAAATGACTATATAAGCATTTAAAATATTTGAGAAGTTGTTTATTCCTGCATTTTTAATTGACTCAACATCTATGGAGCTTCTAACAGAAACAAAATACCAATCACAAAACAAAGACCAATAAGTTGTTGATGCAAGTTTTGCCAGTAGCTTTCCCAATTCCCATCAAAATGATAATAAAGAAACACCACAAAACAAATAAATAACTATGATCAGCAAAGCAATGAAACAGTATGTAAAATCACATCACAACTATAAACCCAATCAGATTGGAAGTAACTGCCAGTAATAACATTGCTAAGGAGAACAGATTTGCAATGGACTAAATGTTTATGTTCCCTCAAATTCATATGTTGAATCCTAACACCCAACCTGATGGCATTTAGAAGGAGGTACTTAGGGAGGTGATTAGAATGGGACTAGTGCCCTTATAAAGGAGGCCTCAGAGAGATCCCTTATCCCTTCCACCACATGAGGACACCAAGAAAAGATAGGTCATCTATGAACAAGGAAAGGGGACCTCCCAGACACTGAATCTGCTGGCACCTTAATTTTGAACTTCTCAATCTCCAGAACTGAGAGCAATAAGTTTCTGTTATCTTGAAGCCAAATAGTCTATGGCATTTTGTTACAGCATCTCAAATAGACTAAGACAAAATTACTGTTGTATTCAATGAATATTTTCTGAATACCTACTATGTATCATGTTATTAGGTACAAGTGTATAATGGAGAACTAAATAAATAAAACCCATACTCCATGGTGTATGTAACACAGAGGTTATTATTAATAACCCAGGATCTGAAGTCAGACTGCCTAGGTTGAAATCCAAACTCTACCACTAACTGTTTGACCTTGAATGCTTGGCTTAAATTCTTGGGGCTATGAGGAATAGAGCTGGAATTCAGTGCGAGGAATGAGAGGCATTAGATTAGGACATGACTTTCTAAGAATGAACCTGAAGGAGATTGACCTTCATAGGGATTGCAGCCTGGCTTCAAATATTCTCGAGCCTTGACACAAGATGAAAGTGCTCCCAGACTACAAGTACCTACCGGTGCCTAGCATAAAAATGAGACCCTCTCTGGAGAAAAATAACAAAATGCTGGGAGTCAACTATTTCCAAAAGCAATTTTGCTGAATACAATATAACATAAACATAAAAGTGACTTAGAAGATTTCTATTACTACTACAGAATATCTTTGTGACCTTGGGATAGGCAGAGATTTCTTAAGGTAGACACTAAGGGTACAAACCATAAAAAAGGCTTTACCAAAATCTAAAATTTCTGCCCACCAAAAACTAACATCAAGAAAATAAGTAGGAGACTGAGCCTCTAGACCCACCCCAGCGCCCTGGCAGATCCTGAAGCTCCAGGTTCTAGGCCTGCCTAGCAGACTCAGCTGCCAGTCAAGCCCCTGTTGTGGGGGTGGGGGAGCTTCAGGTCCACTCCAGTGCCATGCCAGCCCCCACGGTACCCAGGATCCAGGGCCACACAAGTGTCAGGCCAGTCCCAGAGGCCCTGGCCTCCAGACCGCCCCCAGCACCAGGATGGCACCCCTGAGCTCACAAACCAGGCAGGCAGCCACAGACACAGGCTCTAGGCTTGCCCAGTGCCAGGCCCTGTGTACCCAGGTCACACGCTGCAGGCTCAGAATCCAGGCCCTCACGGGTCTAACCTCTAGACCCGCAACTATCACCCAGGTTACAGGCTGGCACCAGCAAACACAGGCTACAGGTAAGCCCCAGTGGATCTAGATGCCAGGCCGATGCCTAGTTCCAGGAACCCCCAAAGATAACAATATATTCGTGGATGCTCAAGTTCCTTATATAAAATGGTAGAGTATTTGCACATAATGTACACATATCCTCCTGGATACTTTAAATTATCTCTAGATCACTTATAATATCTAAAACAAAGTAAACGTTATATGAATAGATGTTATACTATATTGTTTTTATTTGTGTTCTTTTTATTGTTGTATGGTTATTTTTTATTGATTTTTTTCTGAATATTTTAGACCTGCAGTTTGTTGAATCCATTATCTCTAGATTATTTATAATATCTAAAACAAAGTAAATGTTATATGAATAGATGTTATACTATGTTATTTTTATTTGTGTTTTTTTTACTGTTGTATGGTTATTTTTTATTGATTTTTTTCTGAATATTTTAGACCTGCAGTTTGTTGAATCCATTATCTCTAGATTACTTATACTATCTAAAACAAAGTAAATGTTATATGAATAGATGTTATACTATGTTATTTTTACTTGTGTTTTTTTTACTGTTGTATGGTTATTTTTTATTGATTTTTTTCTGAAGATTTTAGATCTGCAGTTTGTTGAATCCATGCATGTGGAACCTGTGGATACAGAGGGCTGACTGTACACATTCTTCTCAAGCACGCATGAAACATTCCCCAAGAGAGTTCATATATTAGACCACAAATCTTAATAAATTTAAAAAGACTGAAATTCATATCAAGTATCGTTCCCAACCACCACGGTATCACACTAGTAATCAGTAACAGGAAGAATTTCAGAAAATGCACAGAGTACATGGAAATGAAGCAACATGCTCCCGAAACACCAATGGGTCAATGTAAACATTAAAAGGGTAATTAAAAAATATCTTGAGACAAATGAAAATGGAAACACAACACACCAAAACATACAAGATGCAGCAAAAGTGGTTCAAAGAGGGAAGTGTATAGAAATAAACACCTACATCAAAAAAGAAGATAGGTCTCAAATAAATAGCCCAACGTTATACCTCAAGGAACTATAAAAATAAGAACTAAAAACAAAAGTAGCAGAAGGAAGGATAAAATAAAGATCAGAGCAGAAATAAATGAAATAGAGACCAGAGAAACAATATTAAAAAATCAGTGAAACTTGTTGAAAAGATAAAAATCAACAAACCTTTAGCTAGAGTAACTAGTAAAAAAAGAGAAGACAATAAATAAAATCAGAACTGAAAAAGGCGGCATTATAACTGATACCACAGAAATACAAAGGATCCTAAGAGACTACAATGAACAATTATATGACAACAAATCTGAAGAAGAAATGAATAAATTCCTAGATGCATACAACCTACTGAATCACAAAGATATAGAAAATCTGAACAAATCAATAACAAAAATGACTTACTCAGTTATAAAAAAGTTTCCCTATTAAAGAAAAGCCCAGGACCAGATGGCTTCATGGCTGAATTCTACAAAACATTTAAACAAGAAACAATACCAATCCTTTCCTAACTCTTCCAAAAAATTGAGGAAGAAATACTTCCAAACACATTTTATGAAGCCAACACAACCCTAATACAAAAGCCAGAGAAGCAGACTACAAGAAAGGAAAATTACAGGCCAATATCCCTTATGAACATAGATGGAAATATCCTCAACAAAATACTAACAAATGGAATTCAACACATTCGGTTGTGCATAATGCACATTAAAAGGATCATTCGCCATGATCCCTGGGATCCAAGGATGGCTCAATATATGCAAATAATAAATGTTATACACCACATTAACAGAATGAAAAAAACATATGATTATCTTAGCAGATACAGAAGCAGCATTTGATAAAGTTCAAAATCCTTTCATGATAAAAACTCTCAAAAATTTAGGCTTAGAAGAAACATATCCCAACACAATAAAAGCCATATATGAAAAGCCTATGGCTAACATCATTTTCACTAGGTACAAACTAAAAGCTTTTCCTCTAAGATCAGGAAAGGGACGAGGATGTCCCCCTCTTACCCCTTCTATTCAGCATAGTACTCAAAGTTCTAACCAGAGCAATTAGACAAAAGAAAGAAATAAAAGGCATCTAAATTGGAAAGGAAGAAGTTAAACTGTCCCTGTATGCAGACAATATGACATTAAATCTAGAAACCACTAACATATACATGAAAAAAGTATTTAGAACTAATAAACAAATTTAATATTGTTGCATGATATAAAATCATATCACATAACATATAAAATCAATAGTTTCTATACACTAACAATGAACTATGGGAAAAGAAATAAAGAAGACAATTTTATTTATAATAGTTACAAAAATACTTATGAATAAATTAACCAAGGAGTGAAAGATCTGTACACTGAAAACTATAAAACACTGGTGAAAGAAATTAAAGAATGCACAAATAAAAGGAAAAGATATTCCATGGATTGAAAGAATACTGTTAAGATATCCATACACCCAATGCAATCTACAGATTCAATGCAACCCCTATCAAAATCCCAATGACATTTTTCGTAGAAATAGAATAAAAATCCTAAAATTTGTATGGAACCACAAAGAACCTAAATAGCCAAAGCAATTTTGAGGAAAATGAACAAGGCTGGAGGCATCACACTTTCTGACTTCAAAATATACTACAAATCTATAGTAATCAAAACAGCATGGTACTGGCATAAAAACAGACACATGGCCCAATGGAAAAGAATAGATAGCCTAGGAATAAACCCACACATTTACCATCAATTGATTTTTGACAAAGGTGCATAGAACACACAATGGAGGAAAGAACAGTCTCTTCAATAAACGGTGTTGGGAAATCTGGATATGAACATGCAGAAAGTGAAATTAGATGCTTATCTCACACCATATACAAAATCAACTCAAAATGGATTAAAGACTTAAATGTAAGACCTGAAACTGTAAAACTACTAGAAGTAAACATAGGGGAAACACTGTATAACTTTGGTCTGGGTGATGATTTTTGGCTGTGTCCCTAAAAGCACAGGCAACAAAGGCAAAAATAGAAAACAGGGATTGCATCCAAATTGGGATTACAAAAAGCTTCTGCACAGCAAAGGAAATAACAGAGTAAAGAGATAACTTATGGAATAGGAGAAGATATTTATAAACCATACATATAAGGGGTTTATCTCTAAAATATATAAGGAATTCCTACAACTCAACTGCAATAAAACAAATAACCCATTTAAAAAATGGGCAAAGGGATTGAACAGATGTTTCTTTAAACATACAAATGGCCAACAGATATATGAAAATATGCTCAATTTCATAAATCAGGGAAATTCGCATTAAAAAACATGAGATATTACCTCACACCTGTTACGAGGGCTTTTATCTATTTCTACAGGTTGGAGGTGGTGCACACCACCTGCGGTTTGTACAGGCTTTACGCTGTGGCATGGGGGGGTGGGGGAGGGGTGGCAGGGGCAATATATGTATCCCTAACAATACTTGTACCCCCATAATAAGAGGAAAGAAAAAAAAGAAAAAGAAAAAAAAAACTAAACAGATAACTAGTATTACCCAGGTTTGCAGAAACTAGAACCCTGTCCGCTGTTGGTGGAAATGAAAAAAGTGTTGCTTCTATGGAAAACAGTATGAAAGCTCCTCAAAATATTAAAATTAGAACTACCATATGATCAAACAATCCCATTTCTGTGTATTCAGGACTCTGACAAAATGTAACTTCTTTTCCTGGTTAAAATTGCTAAAAATCTAATAGGAACAATAAAATGTATATGCCTTATTTTAGGATGAAATGATGATGGCCACTATATCCATTACACTGTATTAGAGGTATCAGCCAATGGAATTAGATAAGAGAAAACAAAGGTAAAATTATCTGTTCACAGATATAAATGCTTAGCCCAAGAGAACCAATGTTAAAACTAAAACAGACAACAAAAAAATTCAAGATAGCAGGACATAAAATTAACATAAATATATAAACAATAACCTGTTAGAAGACATTAAGGCAAGAAGATATGCTATTTATAATAGCAACAAAAAGAAAATATTTGGAATAGATTTAATCAGAAACATGCAAAATTTATATGAGGAAAACTTTAAAGCCCTCTTACAAGATTCAGAAATAGATTTGAACAAATGGAAAAACTTTTCTTGTTATTGAATAGGATGACCTAACATGACAAAGATATCATTTTTCTCCCAAGTTAGCAAATGTTTAATATTATCCCAATAAAAATAATGTTTTCTTTTGATTCTAAAGTTTATGTGGAAAGATAACATAAAAGAATAGCTAGGAAAACACTCAAAAATAAGATTAATGAGATGAAGACTAGCTCTACCAAATATTAAAATAGTTAAAAATGTGTGGTACTAGTACATTGATTGACAGACAAGTGGAGAAGAATAGAAAGCCCAGAAATAAACTAAAGAACATATAAAATTGTATTATATAACATAGGAAACATCCCAACTCACTTGGCAAAAGACATACTTTTTAATAAATGGTGTTGTAACACATGGATAGTCATTTAGAAAAATATAAAATGTGGGAGTGGGAAAAGTCTCCATGAATCCAAATCTACTAGCAATATATATTTGATTATATAATATGTACAAATAAAAATAAGTTTTTGTGAAGTAAATGCTAGCACAAAGTCAAAAGACAAATGGCATATTGGGAGAAAATTAATAACTTGCATCACAAAGGGCTAATCTCTGTAATATAGAGAGTTCTATAAATTGAATGGGGAGAATAACCATTATAAAAATGAAAAAAAAAACACAACAGTTAAAAGAAAAACAGCCCTTGAACATAACAAAAGATTCTTAACTTCACACATAATAAGAGGAATGCCAATTTAAACTGAGAAGTCATTACTAACTTTCAAATTGGCAAAATTTCCAAAGCTTTACAACACATTCTCAGCGAGGCTTTGAGAAAGAGAGTATAATCCCAACCAAAATTCCAGCAAGCAACTGTGTAGAAATTCTAGGTCCCAGAATAATAAAAAACAATTTTAGAAAAGCACAAAGCAGGATGTCTATGCTACCTGATTTCAAGACTTACTATACAAAGTTACAGAGATTATACTTGTGCAATATTGAGAGAAAGACATAGATCAATGAAACAGAATGGATATCCAGAAATGGACCCACACAAAGATGGTCAATTATTTTTCACACAAAGAAGAAAGTCTTTTCAAAAAATGATGCTGGAACAAGTGGATATCCTTACAAGAGGCAAAAAAAAAAAAAAAAGGTCACAGACCTATGTGAAAAAGCTAAAATAATAAAATTGCTAAAAGAAAACAGGAGGAATGAAAAGAAGAAACATAGGAGAAAATCTTTGTAATCTTCAGGTAGGTAGAGATTTCTTACCCAAAGTATGACACCCAAAGTATGAGCCATAAAAGAAAAACTGATCAATTGGACTTCATTAAAATCAAAACCTTTTGGTCCTCACAAGACACTGCTGAGAAAACAGAAAAGCAAGCCAGAGAAAGAAAGAAAATATTCACAATATATGTATCTGATAGACAACTTATACCTAGAATGCATGAAGAATTCATACAAAACCATAGGCGTGGAAAATAGATCAGTGGTTTCCAGGGACCAGGGGTGGGAGGATTTGCACAAAGGGGTACAAAGGAGAAAATGCCACAAAGAAATATATTCAGTATGATTCCATTCATACAAGGACACAGGCAACATCCTATCAATGGCTACTGGGAAGGGGTGTGTATTGACAGGGAAAGGGCAACAGGGAATTTTCTGGTGTTAACAGAAATGTTCTGTGTCTCGATAAGGTGCACACCCTTCAAAACTGATCAAACTATCACTCAAAAGCTGGGCACTTTTATGTAAATTATAGAAAAACACTTTAAAAACAATTACAGTTCCTATGTACTGGGTACAGACAATGGCATTCAACCTTTAGCTTTAGGTGTGAGGTCAGACCTTAAACTACTCCTTGGTGAGGGTGGTATCTTGTGCTCCTTTGTGTCTCAAATAACATGGAGCTTAGTGCATTGTGCAGTGTTCTATATAAAGGATGCAGGTCCTGAACACCTCATTACCAGACTAATCTTGATCAAAAAGGCAGGGTAGGTGTTTTGTTGATGTGGTCATGAGGTAAAATCAATTTGCAATTCACACAGCCTTCCAACTTTGCAATTATGCCATTCTTCAAGGATTTTTCACTGGAGTGGGGGGGGTGAGTCACATCAGGGGGCTTACCCCTCACTGTAGTTGATAAAAGACACTCAATATATGTCTGCTAGCTTAATAATAAAGGAGTTTATACAGCAAAGTCTTAAAGATAAAACAAACATGGCAACAAAGTTCACAAAGCAAAACCACAGCAAAACAAAGATTCATACAGAAAGATGTTCACCACAACACCAGAAGCAGTAAGATACAATGGAAACAGGTAGAGTGATTATTTATTCCTTCAATAAAATCCTATTCATTTGTTACAAAGAAGGGAATAGATACAGCTGTACTGTCATGGGAGGATGACATATTGTTATGGTGGAAAAGTAAATTGCAAAACATTAGACGTGATATAAACATTTTGGAAAAATATATATGTACAGAGAAGAAAAATGGCAGAATGTACACCAACTTGTCTACGGTACCTCTCTCAGAAGGCAGAAAATGGGGGACTCACACATGCTACAATTGGTGTGTCTACAAGGTTCGAATTTTATATAACGCACCTGTACTGTTTTTCTAACTGCTTCTTCAGATGGGGGAGGCGTGACTGTGATGAATTGTTTGAAGCACCCTCCTGAGACAGAGAACTTTTTTCTCTTGCTCATGTGGCGGATACTATTTTGAAATATTAATCACAAGTTTTCAATTCAGTACCAGCCTGTGTACCATCTCTCATTCCATCTTTTTTTTTTTTTATCTCGGGGAAGAGAGAGAGCGATAACCAAGCCTAAAACGACAGTAGCTGGTTCCTTCCATTTGCCCTTTCTAGGGTAAAACAACAGGTTTGAAATAATGCACAATGAGGAAAAGCAAAGCTTCTCGGTGTCCTTTCATCCCACTTGCTTCACTATTCCCAGGAGAGATTGGGAGGGCTGGCCGTCACATGGCAGAAGAGGTCTGACTCTAAAGGAGCTTGGCCAGGAACCCTCAACATTCTGGCCCTAAATACTAAATACTCCCCCATCGCTCCCCCAGTGACTTGGATGCAGCCCTTGTTGGGAGAAGGGAGGGTTGTAAGGGGCATGGACCTAAATTGTCTGAAAATTTGTAGAGCAAGCTGCAGGAACTGTGGTCTCAAAGGAACAATTAAATATAGTTAACTGAGAATCAAGCAATTACATTGCTTATAGTCCTAAATTACTGGAATAGGACTTACACTGTTTAACTTCAGCTCTTTTTCTAGAAAGCACTGAACTGCTAAACCAGAGGTTTAAGTTTTCTGCCCACCTTGCACAAGAGGAGGTGGCCAAGGCAGCCTTAAAACTCCCCTCAGCTTGACTAAACTTTAGATAGGCTTCTTCGTGACTCTAGGCTCCACCTCCCTTAGGGTCTTTCCTTTAGAAAACTCAATTGTAACTTCTTTGTCTCTTTGAAATATACATAACTCTTTTCAAAAGCCTCTTACCAGGTTTACAAACCAGAAATGGCTTTCTCAAGGACCTGGGACCCTGCCTTTGAAAAGGAGTCATCCACAATAACAGCGCCCCCCTATCTTTGAATCTTTGTGGGAGTGTAGAAGCCTAACTTCCGTGGGACCCACCAAACGCAGATGGCTGAAACACAGAAAAAAAAAAAAATTTGTTTTGTAAACTCAGTAAATAACTTCCTGTGCTCCTTTGATCACCTCCCTGGCCCCCAAGATCCTCCAGGATCTCATCCCAGCCCTTAAAAACCACTTTGTTTCAGCAGAGTTTAGTTCTCACTGAATTCTGGTCAATTTCCCCTTGGCAAAAGCTTTGCATAAAGTATTCCTTGATTGTTTAACTGTTTTCTGCACAATTTTTGCTTTGGCAGAGGAAAACTAAGGCAAATTGAACTGTCTGTAGCATTTTAACTTCCACATCCCCCCCCTTCCACCATTAATTGAACATTTACTAAGTTCCAGCAATTTAAATATCATAACCACCCTCTGCGATGGGTATACAAACAGTAACCTTTTATGAAGAAACCGAGGCTTAGCGAAATCAAGCAATTTGCCATAGGTCCCAGCAAATAAATTCTGGACTAGTCAGGTCTAGAACCAAGACATTTGCCTCCAAAGCCATTGCGTTCAATCACTTTGCACAGCCACGATAAAATTCCTAAGAGTGTTTCTATTTGACTTATTCTGATTAGTTTTGTGTGTTTTGGGGTATGAGGAAGGCTCTAGTGCTCTGTCTGCGGGTTTGTGGCGGGAGGGGCGCGCTTTCGGGCGCGGCGTACTGACTGCCGCAGCGGGGCGGCCTCTCGGCCCGGAGCAGCGGCCAGAGCAGGGGGACCCGGGAAGGAGGAAAGGCCGGGAGGGCCGGGACACTCACCGCTGAGTCCTCGAAACCGCCACCGCTTCCGCCGCTCAGGGGCGAGCGTCCAACCCCGCGCGGCGCCGCCTCCCAACGCCCCCCAACCGCCGCGGCCTCGCGCGGACCCGGAGCCGGCAGCGCGCGGGGCACGAGCCCGAGGGCCGGCTCGGTCCTTCCCCAGCGCGTGCCCCCAGCCCCAGGCCCCAGCATGCCGCACTCCCTCCCGCATCCCAGCGCCCCCACCTGCTCGCAGGTTCACGCAGCACGCGCCACTTCTTTCCTCCTTCCCTTTCAACGTACGGGACCCCTCGCCCGTGACCCCAACGGAGGGCGGGGCCCCGCTCGCCCACCCACCCACCTGATCCCACGCGCCCTGCCCTACGCACCAAGTCCCTGCAAGAGCCCCGCCTGGGTACCCCTTAAGGCGCTCCTCAGGTTTTTCGCCTGCGGGCTCTCCTGTCGATGGCCCTGATGTGTCCTGGTCACCTCAGTGCGCCCAGACTTCGATCGATCGCAAGAAGTTTGGGACGAGTCATAGGCTTCCCCCCTCCAGGGTTTATTGGGGTTTAGCAGAGAACTTCCAGAGGCACAGGGTCTTGCAAACCTCTCATGCGGGGCATCCAGAGGCCCCCATCTGGGGCAAACCCAGCGCACTCTGCGCTGTCCTGGAGTCCCTTTTCCTATTCTGCACTGCCCCCCTGCCCAGCCTCGCGCTTCGCGCGTGGGACAGCCCAGCAACTTCAGCTGCCCTCGCTGCCCTCACCCGCCCCTCCGTTGACTCCACCTCCGTATATTTCTTATGCTTCCCCCAATCCTATAATGCTTGCTTCTCTTGGCTGACGCCACTCCGATATTCAGGTCGAGTGTAGTTTAATGGTTAGAATCACAGGTTCTGATGATTACATCAAGAGGGCAAATTCACTATCTCCTGCTATGCCAGGTATGAATCCACTCTCTGCGCCAGAGCTGGAGTCCGGAACTGACAGGAGGTTAAGCTTTGCCAGGAGAGGGCGCTGGAGGAACACTGCAGAACAAAGGGCTTCTCTTTCCAGTCTTTTTCCGGCAACTAATTAATTTTTTAAAATTTCAGAATATTATGGGGGTACACACATTTTGGTTACATATAATGCTTTTGCCTCACCCAAGCCAGAGCTGCTAGCGTGCCCATCCCCTATACATTGTGCTCCGAACCCATTAGTGGTGAGTTTACCTGCCCCCACCACAGACCCAGCACCTGATGACTATGCTTCTATGTGAGCACCCAAGTGTTGAACAGTTAATACCAATTTGGTGGTGAGTACATGTGGTGCTTGTTTTTCCATTCATGCCATACTTTACTTCGAAGGATGGGCTCTAGCTCCACCCAGGATAATATAAGGGTGCTAGATCACCATTGTTTTCTGTAGTTGAGTAGTATTCCATGGTATACATATACCACATTTTATTAATCCACTCATGTATTGATGGGCACTTGGGTTGTTTCCACAT